>CAJUYI010000049.1:331893-356225 GCA_910591695.1 Galerucella pusilla
TTTGTAAATAAATATTCTTAATCCAGTGCTTCTGAGAGAGACTTTTTGGAACTTTAGTTCTTTACGTCAGGTTATGTTTGAGCGACCAGGGGTCGCGACGCAAAAGATCTGACCGTTATGCGTTACGTTACGCTACGTTATGTTACGTTGCTTCGTTATGTGCCTTGCTTGCGTGCTTGTGCTCTCTCCTTAGTCTCTCTCTCGAACCCGGGCCGCCCGCGTGGAATGCGAGCATTCTACCACTGAACCACCAATGCTATATTAAAATTCTATGCAAAGCTGGTATTCGCAGTGCTGGTGATCTACTTGAATTTGTTCGGATAAATTTTCACTATTATTTCCATAATTTTTTTTGCGCGATTTAGGGGGCTAGCACATTTACTTTTCGAAATACAGGGTGTTGAAATTTTGAAAACTTGAATGCTTTAATTCGAAAACTTTAAAATGGGTGGATACATTGATTTGATATTTGGCAGGTTGTTTTTAAATGTAAAAGGGCATATTTTGATAGAAATAGTAGTTTGTGCAACTAGTGTGGATATGATTGCCATATCGCACGAGGACGAAGTTTGAGCACGACGCCGTAGGCGGAGTGCTCAATCGTTCAAGTGCGATATGGACAATCCACACGAGTCGAACAGCATCTTTTTTCTACGACCCACTTAAGAAAAAATCTAGAAAATAAAAATTTCTATAAACTGTGATATAACTTCAAATTTAAAATTTAACAATTCAATTTTATGTTTCCACTAATTTTTGTGTGGTAAACGTACAGTTCTTGAATGTCCAATTTGTATAATGCTACGGTTTCCCTTTTTAAATATACGATGCTGTTATAAGTAGATGTTGCCAGTCGGACTCCCTCATGAAGGGTACCGTACCATTATCTATAATAATGAATATTCTGCTAAATATTTCAAACGTCTACCTGTTGTCGTTATTAATATCAAGCAGAATAATTATTTAAAAATAAAATCAACAATAAAAAAAACTTCCTCACGGGGAATCGAACCCGTGTCTACCGCGTGAGAGTCTGTTATGCTTACTACTCGACCACCAAAGAATATGCAAATCGTTTATCTATAACGTCAAATGTATTACATAATTTTTGCTTAAAAGGAACTAAAGTTCCTACCGTGTGTCCCGCGACACGTTCTACCTTTTTCACTTTGTGCAGTTTTGTTTTGAATATAAATGTCACAAAGCTGAATAAAAAGTTAAACAAATATTAGGGTAATTTGAACACGCGTTTGACCTTGTGGGCAAGTGACGTCATAAGGTCTGGAGTTATGTTGGCAGTATTTGTCAGAATGGCTGGCCAAATGCCGCTACGACTACGGCCGAGGCCAAAATATCCAACGAAGAAGCAAATGTTTCTCGTTTTGGTCAACTTATTTTGAGCTCTCGCTTTTTCGAACCATGATTTTCGTCTGTTTTCATCTCGAGGAACGTAAATGAATAATTTTTTAATTTTTTTATTCTAGCTTAACGTGACTCGACAGCGTTGGTCATTGGCACAGAAAAAATAAATACAGATATTTACATAATTATTACAAATATAAATTATATTTTACAGTATAGGTTGGTAGCTTTCAGGAACTGTAAGACTTTCTTGATTTCGGTAGGGCAGTGGAGCATTTCCTTGAGGTTGGGCCTAAGATGAATAATTTGCTTGGGATATTTATTGTTATTTTAACAAAAACGAATAATCCAAAATGAAAGAGAATATCAATATCAATTTCGAGGTTACATGAGATGTCAAAATCAAAAACCAGGGAAGCAAACATTACAAATCCTATGGAAATAACGGTCTGTCGTTTTCAAGGTAGTAGGCTCTTTGACGCCACGAAGGATGGAGGAGTGATGTCACGTTCAAACCGCTTACTACTTTTCGTACTTTTGATAATTATTTTAGGATAGAAATCAAGCTCAAAAAAAAAATAAAAAAATGAGGGGATATTTTTTCATAAAATACTTTAATTTAAACCAATAAAAAAAAATTACTGAAAAGGCCCATTTCAGGCGTGATGTCATCGCATATAAAATCTCGCGTTCAGAGAGTAGATACCGCGCTGATCGGTTTTCGATTAGATGACTACTTATTAAACAAAACTTTAAATTCTTCAGACGTATTAGTTCTTTCGAAAGGTTTAAATTTTGCTTTGACTCCAAAAGCAATACCGAAATTAGACATAATAAGTTCAATAGAACAAGTAAGTAACGAATTACCTGAACACAAAAGAGAAGAATATAGGGTACGATGTAAAGTCATATTAGAAAAATCTATTCATTTAAAAAACAATACTACAAAAGCAGAACAAAAATCAATTAAAAATCTGAAAGAAGATGATTCTATAATTATTTTACCGGCTGATAAGGGCAATTCTACTGTTATCATGAACAAAGTTGATTATGATTCAAAAGTAACCAAATGATCCTACCAAATCTATTGAAAACAAAATTTATAAAACACTTTTCAAATTCAAGAACGAATTTGCTAGTCGTGAAAGAACAATGTTAACACCTAAATACAGTAAGTCACCACATTTTTATGGTCTGCCAAAAAATTCATAAACAAAACATACCATTGAGACCAATTTGTAGCACGATTAATTCCCCATGCAGTAAACTATCGAATCATATATTGAAAATTATTGAACCCCTCGCGGGACAGACAAATTCATACATCAGAAATAGCAATCATTTTATAGAAAAGCTATCAGATTTGAATTTCAACAAAAACCATTATTTGGTCAGTTTTGATGTAGTTAGTCTCTTCACGAATGTACCGGTACAAAAAACAATAGAACTTGTCCAATCAAAATTAGAAATTGATCAGACCCTTACGGAAAGAACCAAATTGAGCGTAACAGCAATAATAGAATTATTAAAATTATGTATAACAAAAACATATTTTCAATTCAATAATGATTTTCATGAATAGAATTTCGGTCTTGCCATGGGCTCTTGTCTCTCACCAAATAGTAAATAATCAAAAATTAAAACCAATTGTCTGGTGGAGATATATAGACGACATCTTCGCAATATGGCCTCATGATTTAATATCTCTTAATGATTTTTTAAAAAATATAAATGAAGGAGACGAATCTATAAAATTTGAAATTGAAATTGAAAATAACAATATTTTGCCATTTTTAGATGTTCTTATTAATAAAACATCTACAGGGTATGAAACGAGTGTATACCGCAAACCAACACACACTAATAGATATTTGAATTTTGACTCTAATCATTCTATAAGCGTTAAGAAAGGGATAGTAAAATCTTTATACGATAGGGCCAGAATTATTTGTTCTAGTGATGATCAATTTACAAAGAAGAAAACCTTTTTTAAAAGATGTTTTAAATAACAATAATTACCCTGCAGAATTTGTGAATAAGGAGATTAAGCATATAGAGAGGGGCTCATTGTAATACCCCATAACAATAATATCAATAATTCAGCTAACATAATTTTTAGGAACTTGACAATATCGTATGTTAAGGTTTTATCAGAAAGAATTAAAAAAATTGTTAACCAATTCAATATTAGAACTAGTTTTAAATCGAATAATACATTGAGATCAATACTAACAAAAACGAAACCAAAGAATGGAGAACAATCTTCAAAAAACTACATATATCAAATATCTTGTGAATGCGACAAATTTTATTCAGGTGAATCATCTAGACCATTGAAAGTACGAATAAACGAACACAAAAAATATATCAAAGATAGGGAATTCTTTAAGTCAGCTATTTGCAAACATGCTTGGGAAGAGGGTCATCAAATTCAATGGGATTCATCAAAAATAATATTAAAAGAACCCAATAATAAAAGACGGAAAATCAAAGAAAGTGCTTTAATACAACTAAATGCAGATAAATGTGTAGCTAGTATTTCAGCCGAATGTAGTCAAATTTGGTTACCAATGTTAGAAAGAGAAATTTCCAATAATCAATTACCTGCGTTATCAGGATAGCATCATAAGTTTTTACCCAGGTTTTCTCATGATTTATAATTTGAATAGTTGTTAATCGATACACATTTCAATACACAAAATCACAAAACTGAGTATACATATTTCAAAAACTTAAATATTCATACACAAAAAAACTATCAAGAAACGGGTTTTATTAACATTTCCAATATAAGCGAAAAAAACGCGCTATCCCAATAAAAACCGTTCCTGGAACGTGCACTTCACTGGATCCATTTCTAGTAGACTATCATATCGTTGGAATGTCATAAAATGAAATATTTCATTCCACATTTTGCCACAGATATGATCTACTATGAATGGATCTTAATTTTAAATTTGATAACAAAATTTTCTAGTTGTCAAATTTTTTCTGTTGTGTCAGTTAGGGATAAAAATTAATTTCTACTTATTTTTTCTTGACAACGGTAGCTGGAACGCTACCGAAACGTTGAAATAAAGAATTTAAAAATATTGTGGTGTAATTTCCCAAGAAATTAAAAAAAGAATGAATAATATACCACAAGGAACATACAGAAGATAGTGTAACTATTGTTATTGTGATGACCCATATTTTTAATCCCTTTGAAGAAAAAACGCGCCCAATGGCGCGCATAAATTTTTTTTATAAATTCGAATATTGTGGAATAATGCTTTTCAAATGTAATTCAAATTAATATAGTGGATTAAAGTTAACCTGCATAAAATTTGTAATACAATTCAAGGTCATCAGATTAACATTAGTTACACTATAAGAGTAGGTATTTTGCTTGCTTATATGCTTATTATATTTTATTATACATTTAAGCAAACTCAGTGTTATGTTTGTGAAATAAGAACGTTTATGAATAATTTAGACTATTCGACAGAATGGACCAGAACCAGCGAAGAAAAGCTATAATTTTTAATGTGCGGTTCCAGAATGTAAAAGTACTACGATTAAAACATCTAAGAAAACATTTATTTCTATTAATTAGGATGTGAAAAAAACGGAAGCAGTGGAAGAAAAACATTGAGAGACTCGAAGCAACCACTTATAAGTCAACATACTTTGTTGGTGTATTTTTAAGATTTCATTTTTCTTCAATCAGAAGTACAGAATCGTTATGAATTACCCTATAAAATACGTTGTGGATCCATATTGAGAGGGTTATTGAAAACCACTCGCTTGTATTAATCTAAATTTTCTAAATTACTTAGATGATATTGTTTTATTAATGTTCTTCAGTTCTTCACAAATTATATTTTATCAAATATTGCTTTTTTCCGAAAACCGGCGATATTTTTCAGTAGATCATCAACAAAACTGGAGTATACTATATGTTTTAAAAGAAATTATTCTATTTGATTCAAAGACCGGATCAGCTCTAACAATGTTGCTTTTTTACCAGTGTGCATCTGAATCTGATGTAAACATTTGGAACTAATATTACCTGCTCCATCAAAATAAGTTATCCTTGTTTTTTTCAACATTGGTGATTTAATTTCCACTACACATTCATCATAAATAGCATCTGGAGAAGCTCCCATAATTGGGCAGTCTGCAGTTGAAAAAACTCTAATTTTTTTAAATTTTTTTGAAATTCGTTTTTGAAGAATTTTAAGTAAGTTTTTAGTATTGTAATATATAAGCCTATTATTCGTAATTTATATTTTTCTGTTTCTACAGGTGATTCTTAAAATCTATTGGTTCTGAGTTGCGTAGTTCGTTGAGTATACTCATATGGGAATACTTATTATGTCTGTGGAGCAACCATTTTTCAAACCACATTTTTTTTCATTCTATTACTGTTGTCAACAGAGGACAATGCTATACTACTACAGCAGCTATTGATTTTTGGGAAATAGTCATGGTGAACAGTATACTAAACTAACTGCACAACAGCTTGGAATCTTTCATGTCTGTGGGCAAAGCTATCTACGATCTGTCTGTACGATGTGTGCAACCCATTGTACTATCGGTAGTACAAACAAATTGCAGCGTCTGTGGGCCATTTAACATTTAATTTAGAGGACGCCTGTCTGCTCGATGTATGTGGGTCTTCGAGAAACTTAAACACATCTTATTTGATTTTATCACTCATTGGATTGGTAGCTGTTTTTTTGTCTGCCTCAATGGTCAAACTCGTGAAACTGCTTCTCTATTTCACTAATTGTTTCTTGGGGTGAAGGCGGTGAATCAGAAAATTTCCCATGAAATAGCCGTTGTTTTCGGGTTTTGTCTCGTAACCGATTATTTTTGGAATTGTTATTTCATGCATTTACGTTAACCTAATAATTTTTCTGAATTGAAGTTAACGAATTTCAAACTAAAATTTTAATATTGACAACATGTATAATCACAGACCTATTTGCTAAGGCGTTTTAAACCAACTAATGTTTCCACGAAATAAGTCACCATAGGTGAAAAGTTAAAAGCTCCAATAATTTATTAATTACAATTTGAAATATTCCCGACAATAAAATAGGTGTTTTCTTCTCGAGAGTTAATTACTGAATGCCTGCTCTCTATGATTTTACATAAGAAGTAACAAAAATAATGGTGAGTGAGCTTTTTATAAAAGATATTCGGGAAAAGCGACGACATAATTCACGGGAACTCTAACTAAGGGTTTTTTCTCAGTCTCTTATTATCAAGACTTAAACGGGACATAAGTTTTTCGTATATTGTAATAAGTTTTGAGTATATTATAGCTAGTTCGGGTAACCAAATGATTTTATTTTGTTTTATACTGATTGTTGTGATAAACTTAAAATCGATAACATTTTTTAATAAAGAATGAAGAATGAAAAATTGGAGGTTGTACCTATCATTCGAAGAGGGTTGAAGGTAGAGATCGCATTTCCACGTTGAAGTATTTCAGTTTATAATTTAAATTTGACACGTTTCAAGATTTTCCATGAATATGCACAGTAGCCGAAATAATGAATTTATTCCGTTTTGCTTTTACACACAGTATGTTTTCAGACAGATTTCAGCATTTGAATTAACTACAACTTTCATATAATTTCTAAATGTTTTCCATACATTCCACGTAAGTATAGTGACACTATTTTATTAATTTCATTTTTCATTTGATTTTCAGTTGTTTTTTCTCATGGCGATATATTTGTTATCGTCATTCATTAATTCTTTTGGTGCCTTCTCGTCACCGCATAATTTCCAGCTACGTCATATTGGCGTACGATATATTCGTGAAGAATGCTCTTCCAACCTTTGTCGCTATTAATATCACATCATTCCCCATGTTTGATCAATACGTTTGTGAATGGAAATGTTTGTGAATAGGCGCTTATTACCAGATTAATTTGGAGTTCAATGTCGGTCTTTTTGTTTTGATTGTGTTTCAGAGCTTTATGGTAACTCAGGTGAAACTAAAGTGCAATAGAAATATAGTATTTATTGGGTATAACTCAACCACTCACAATTTAGGTTAGGTTACTCACTGAGTTGCGAACAAGCTATTCCGTCATCCCAGCCAGTCTAACAACAACGGGTGAATCTCGTTTCGACCTAATTCCTGATACTTTTTACAGTTCTAGTATCTTGTGAGCCTGTACAAATTTGAAGTTATTGGGCTTTCCACTCAACCTCATTCATATCTAAATAACTAACCTACCTTCCATTTTTTCTGTCATACTTAATATGAGGCACATTTTTTTAAATATCAATATTCTTTCCAATCTTGTGATTATGATTTTATATATCAAGGATGTCAAAATAAACTGATAAAAAATATAAACTCACTATATAGGTTTGTTCCTAAGTCCTTCCAACAAAGTGGATTTTACTCTGAAAGCAAAGTTCTTAACGCATGCGAATTTTCGTTCGAACAAACCTATTAACACAATCTACCAAGGCAAACTCCTCATTAAAAAAATCATAACAATCAATAAATTAAGTTACTATGGCAACATCAACAACTCGAGTGACGAAGTCTAAATGACAATTTTTTTGATCTGACAGAAGTACTTTGTAACGTCAAAACCTTCATTTGAACAATATTTAACAATTTCAATTTTATAAATGAAAATGGAAAGTACTGTTGGTATTGTTTGAGAAATTGACATTTCAATTTTTCAAATTGGAGAAAATAGTATTTAAATTAATATTATTAACATTCTCAGAACACAATGAGGTTGAACTTCCATCAAATTGCAAATCAGTTTATGTTTTCCTCATTTCCATGACAACGCAATTCCACCATTTTACATTATTAATTCTCATTTCCATTTCTTGTTGTTGTAGTAGTAATAGATACCAGTATTTATAATTTCAAAGTGCACCAATAAAAAAAATAGCGTAAAGTATTCGTGGATAACTGGTCTCTAAAACACTTGCTCTATTTCGAGCACTCCGGCTTCACCGTCGAAAAATCACGCGTGTTTCAAAGACCTTAATATCCACTTATACTTCAATATACTATTTACTAACATAATATAAATTATTATTTTTGTCTAGGTATTGATTGACTCAACCCTAATAATTAGGTTTTATTCAAATGTGCTCGTACTTCACTTGACACGTGTCATTGCTATTGGTGCAACGTTGCCGAATGTGAAATCGAACAAAGCTTACCACCGATCATTTGGAAGCGATAGTAGGCCTGAATAGCCACTATGTCATTTCACTATAATAGTGTGTGTCATTTCAGGCATATCTTCCTATTATGAAAGTATGGTTTGCTTGAATTTTCTAGTGAAGTGATAGTTATTCATGGGTCGGATTTGTGGATTTGGATGGAACAGACGTAGCTGAAAATCTAGTTATTGAAACTTTTAGTTGAGTTGAAAAGATTTGCTCTCAATTGCATAAAATACTATACAGATAGGTACAAAATTCGGAATTGACTACCACTTACTACTTACTTACTAGTTACTTTTGATAGAAGCAACAATGTATTGTATATATGTATAATCCTGATATTTAAAATATCTTCACCTGCCTCAGGAGTGCCTTGAATATTTTGGTTAATCCACACTCTTAAAATTAGCTTCGATTTCAAAAATTACCAACCGTATCTTATACTTTCGATTTAGATTTCACTCTATTTCCATAACAAAATTCAGGAATGCTTTTCAAAACAGCAACACCAAAAACTCTAACGGGACTTCTTGTCCAGTTGATAAGAACTCCTCCACCACTTACTGGAGCACTTTTTTATACTCACAATCAAAACTCAATTCCACGAGAAGAAATCCGAGTGATCTTCTCATTTTTTCCAGTTTATTTTGGAAATATCTGTCGCTTGATCTATCATTCAATTAAGTAGCTTTTTACCGGTTGATATTTTTGTACCTACTATTCTTACTTCATATGGATGATGTTTTGCAAAAATATTTCTAGAAATATCTAAATCATTATTTGGATCATTTGGACTCAACCACAGCTTCACCAGTATATTCCGGCCTCGCATTTTCAATCTCATGGAAAAGAGTTTTATGATTTTCAAGCTCTGTAGAGCTAAATGTATCAAACTGGGATGCAACTATGTGAAATTGAACAAATACCTTGGTATATTTTTTATCAGGTTCGTAGTGATTACGCCACTGGGGGACGCTTTTTCAAAGTGTTTCCGGTTTTTAGTGGTAGCAGATAGTACAAAATTGAAACCCGAAATATCTCCTTTTATTCCATCACTCAGACCTTCATGAAAATCGGTGTATTCTTGACCCACAGCTATGTCACCTCCACCTCTAATGAATGATCCCCTTAACTAAAACAGAATCAAGTGTGATTGTGGAAGAATGTTAGATTATTATAATCGTCATTAAATTTGAACATACTTTTCACTATAAATATTGTTAAACACTAGACTGCTCTTTTCAGCTAACAAAAGTTTTATTTTATTCTCTGAAATTTTAGTATGAACATAGCCGTTTAGATTTTGTTTTTCCCCAAAATAAAAAATTTAAATTAAATCAAATAAAAACAATGTAACTAGATGTCCTGTGAATAAGAACGATTAATCAGGGTAATAAATATATTATAATAATATTCCAAATACAATTTTTCTCTAACATTGGTAGTTAGTGAGATACAGGTTAAAAAACAGGGGGTCTAGCCTTGAAATATTTCACTGGTGAAATTTCCCATATTCCTATTGATTAAGATCAAACCAAGTTTTGAACCAATTCCATGTGTGAAAGGAAATTCAAATTCGAAAGAATCTCACCAACTTAAGGGGAATCTATCGGCAGCGATTTGACAAAATATCGAAGTATTTTTGGCAAAGAATTTTGAGGTAATGGATGTATTGAAAATTGAGAAAAAAATATATCATGTAGATTAATGTTGAACTTAGAGTTCTCATCGAATAAAAACTTTGAAATGCTAACCAAATTTTGTTGAAAAAAATACGAATCATTAGGTAATTACACATATTAAGCAAAGTTTGAGCCCTTGTAAAGAATTAAATATGGATAACATGGAAAAACTGATTGATAAAAAGTCTAATTGGATGCTTTATGAATACTATATAAAAATCTCAGAATCCTCAAATTACTTATGACCGTACAATTCCTTATTGAAATTCGGTTGCTACCACTTCAATATCGGATAAAAATCCATCTCTCGCTTTTCTATCCTTCTATGACTGACATTGTCTCTCTGCTTCGGTAGTCGCGTGCCGTTCCATTGTAGATACAACGCTCGCCGGTCTCGGCGGTCTCCCAGTTCAGTACTGACGGAGCTTATAGAGTAGTACGTGAACCAAAATCTGCTTGGACCGCTTGGCTACCTACATGTGAACTTGAACGTGAGGACGTAGGGAAACAAAAAAATATACAAAGCATAGGTAATTGTGCAAGGTCGAATTTGGTAGATGCCCCTTAATTCGAATACTGTTTAGCTGTCGAAACGCTTACAATCATCGTATTTTGTGTTGTGGTTTTGGCAGATACTTTGTATAGTTTAACCATCCCTCCTTTTGGTTTGACTACTTTCTTAAACCTTGTTAGTTACTCTACTAGTAATTAGCATAGTAATAAGAAGTTATTAGTTAGACGAGAGTGACGTTAGAACGTTTTATATTTTTCAAATCTACATGGCAAATCAAGAGGAACTGCATTAAATTGTGCTAAATAATGCTGTGATGCTTGCATGGAGGATGATTTTTTAACGCCAAGTACGGTGTGTTCTAACATAACAATACGTTATGCTATACGTTGTCTATTCCTCGTATTTGTCATTTCACTTGTTTGGCCAAATAAAACCTCAGCCATATTATTTACTTAATTACCTTATTCACTAATATATAAACCATATCAACAAAAGCTTAAGTATTACAAAAATAGTGACCTTCACTCTATTCAGTCCCACGGTTATACATAAACTGTTCATTGCCACATTGCCCTATTTCCAGAAACCAGGCATCTTTGTTTACCCGAACCGTTAACGCTGATCATATCATCATGTTTTCAACTTCGACCATTTGTATATCTGTTAACCGGAGATGAGGGGCAATGAGGACTACTCCTATAGCGGCACTGGAGACAATGCTAGACCTTCCTCCGCTACATTGTGTCATAATGTGCGAAGCAAGGGCAGCACTAACCCGACTGGAAAAAGCATCAGACCATGACGTGGCACATGGAAGAGGACACATAGAGATAAGGCATGTGGATGATGACATTTTTAAAATGCCATCAGACCACATGACCATGAAATATATCTTTCGCAAGAACTTCGATATTGTCATCAAAGATCGAAAGGAGCTTGAGGAAGAGAACGCACCACCACTTAGTAGAGCGAATGAACTGATCTGGTATACAGACGGATCAAAAAATGAACTCGGCATCGGAGCGGGCATATACAGCAAAACGAACAAATATGAAGGGATCGTCTCGCTTGGCAAATACGCTTTTGTATTTCAAGCAGAGGTCTGTGCAATACTTGCATGTGCAAGGGCTAATAATATGAGAGCCTACAACAACAGGCAGATCAGGATCTACAGTGACAGTCAAGCCGCCCTTAAAGCAGTTCAGAGCTATAGGGTGATATCTCGGCTAGTATGGGAATGCGGCGAAGAACTTAGAAGTCTGGCGACTCGGAACAGTGTAACACTGGAGTGGGTCCCAGGCCATAAAGGAATCGCAGGCAATGAAAAAGTTGACGAACTCACAAGAGTAGGATCGTCAACCTGCTGTGGGCATCCCCAGATGCTTAATGAGGTCATGGTTGAAAGGGTGGTTGATAGAACAACACAATAAACACTGGAAGAATACGACCAGGCAAAGTGGCGAAAGAACTGCTCTCAATGAGCAGGAACAAACTACGCACCATAACGGGGCTACTAACGGGACATTTTTCCACAAAGGAGCACCTAAACAAAATAGGGCTGGGCTGTACAACGGAGACCTTACATGCAGAAGATGCCAAAATGATACCGAAACAGCTCTGCATTTACTATGCAACTGTGAGTCGCTGGACCACCGAAGGCAGGAGCTGTATGGTAGACCCCAAATGACTCCAGAAGACTTCTATAACCAACCAGCAAAGAACCTGTATGAGTTGATACAGGGAACGGAATGGTTGCATAGGTTGTAGTCAGAACACTAGGAGTATCCACAATAAGCACAGGAGGCTGAGGTGGTACAAATTGGAAACGATTAATAAACGTTAAACTGTCATGAAAACCAAAAGAATAGTGGATATGCGTATACATACTTAGAACAACTAACTGAGTATCGGCACCGAATAGTATTTGGTGGTATAGGAAAGAAAACCGGCCAATTGTCTGTGAATGCCAACAATGCCTGCAAACAAAGGATCCAGACTTATTATTGTGAATTGCATGAGTATAAGAATATTGTGCAAGTTCATATTAATGAAGGAATCAAGTTTATATTGATAGTGAAGCAGATGGTATGGGAGAAGGATTGATAATCGGATTAATATAATTTTTGGAACGTATTTCTCATGTTACTTATGTAGTAGTGACAAACAGGAGTTAGACACAACATTTATTTCTCAATAATCATTTCATTCATTTTTTGTTATTTTCCCATAGAATTTAGTTTTGTTTATGGTTTTCGCTTTGAAATATCGTTTTCCATGAAATATCGTATGGAATACAGGAAGGACTCAGTTCACGTCTTTTATCCCGTTTAAACCTAACGCCCTTTTAACAATTACGTAACATTGAATTCAATATAGAATTATGTTTGGTGGGTAGGCAATAGTATATTAAGTATCAAGAATGGTAAGGGTTGTTTACCGGTCGACAGCAATATTTGGAGGCTGAGCGTAGCGAATCCTCCATATTTGCTGGAGACCGGTATTACCCTTTACCTTCGAAATGCTTATACCATATTTTGCGCGATCGTATTGAATTATTCGAATTTCGAATAAAATAATTTAAATTTCTTCGAAATGAACTAAATGTCAAAAGTGACATTCATACTTCTCGATCAGTTTAAAATATAATTTGCATTTTGGTGAAATTGTTTTCATGATATTTATTACTTTTTATATTGTTCTTTTCGATTCTGTTCATCAAAAAATATCAATCTTCTAATTTTTTTTGTTTCTTTTGTGTAATGAATGAAGTAATATATTATTTAGGACCACTTAAATGTATGTAGGGCTAAGACGTAGTTTACTTACCGACGTCTGAACGGTGACGTGTTAAGCTTAGAAACCAGTAAACCTACCAACCTGACAACCGATGCTGTAAATAAACAAAAAAGATCGATCGCGTAAAATAGTTATTTTCCTAACAAGTGCGGAAAGTGATACTTTCCCGCACGCGACTGCAGTTGACCCGAACGACGCGAAGCGGAGTTCGGGCAAGCGGTCAAGGGCGGGAAAGACACTTCACGCATGTGTTAGGAACATTATTTTTTCTACGACCGTATATACAAAAAAGTAAACCAACCCATTTTTCAAAAGTTATTTTATTTCAACATGCATATACAAAACTTCAACCAAAAACTATTCATATTATTATAAATTATTATTATGAATATTAATATTAGAAACACAATTTATTACATTCTGTAAATTACTTAAAATTGCCGTTTCAGTAGAGTTATTTGGTGTTAACTGGTAAGTAGATAACGTTGATGAGGATGGCATCGGTTGCAGGTCACATAAAGATGACGATGAAGGTGACGGCAACGATTTTAAGTCATTTGTGGATGAAAGAATTTCATTTTATATATTTTCTTATATCAAACCCAGGTGGTTTGATAGTTGTTTTATGAATCTAATTTAAAGAATGTATAGGGTTATATCAAAATATCTTCATTATTTTATATTTTCATAAATTGAAAATGCAACAAAAATCTAGAAAAGATGTAGATTTTATTTGATGGACTATTCATTCACCTGTTGTAACAATAGTTATAACTTCCGAAGTAAAAAACTATCTTATAAGGTCAAAATTTGCATAATTTTACTTAATTTTACTAAAATGCGTTCGGGGAAGTGGGTTAAAACGCACGGTCGTAGAAAAAAATAATATCAATACCTTTCAGAGCTCAGCTCAGCAACATAACTTAAAGGGGATATTACCCAAAATCGACACTGTAAAAACAATTAGTATGGAAAAAGTAAGTTACAAGCGAATGCAATCTGTCTATAGTTTTAGAAAATCCTTTTGGTGTATTCCTGTATTTCACATCATATTTATCATTTTGACAGACGTGTAATTTAGATTTGAACGGTGAGGAACCATTGCGTTCTTTTTGTGTCGTGATTAAATATACACACAAGGAAGCAGATGAATCACGTATTTTTCAAAGAGAAGATAACGATTGTGCGAATTGCTGCCTTCTGCAATGAAATGATAAACTGTTACCCCACAGGATAACACACACCGTAATACATTGTGGACAGTTGCAAAATACACTTATCTTATAACACGTTTATTTCGAGAATAGCTCAGCTTTCCAGTGCAAACAGCTGAGAAGTTGATGTATTTGCCAAAGTATTAATTTGTTCGAAAATTACGTAAATTCCTGTATTTGTTGTTGATTTAACTTCAGCACAATACTGGAAAACCTTTTTTCCATAGCAGAAATACATTCGCTTGTGTCAGACTCCTCGTCAGCTACGAAGGAAGTATCATCCGTGAATTTTAGACAACTGCCAGATTGTGAATTAGTTCACTATTATGAGAAGCAACAGAGGGGTCAATAGAGAACCCTGTGGATGGTATTAAATCCCAATCACCACTACTGCATACGGTTTGTCAGATAGGATGAAAAAAGATTCAATTGATCTTGTCTAATGCCGTGAGATCACATAACACAACGTTAGTAGCGTTGCCCTCGTGAAGGCACTCCACTATTCTATCATTGATAGCAAGTTTAGCTTCTATGGTGGATTTGTTCTTGAGGAATCTGGATCGTGAATCAGCAAAGATGCTTTCTATTTTCAAATAATTAACAAGCCTCTGCTTCAGAATTATTTCAAATACATTCCGAATTACAGGTACTATGGCAATATAGGTTTGTTATTATCGGGAAGATTTGTATCGCCCTTTTTGTATAACAGTATGATATACAGGATGGCGCATTAGGAACAGTCCACCTCAAATATTGTTGGCGGGGGAGGTTTCTTGCGGCAAACTCCAAAACACCTTGATTTTGCTTCCGAGGGGGACAACCTCTGGGGATCTTTAATGGCATGGAGAATCGAGTGGCTCATAATTTGAAAACCATTCCGATTCTCTTCCAAGACATGCTAACATTTTTGTGTCAAGTAATAGAATCAATGACAAAAACCAGCTGAGAGTGTGAGTGAAAAAAAATAGAATCAAAAGTTGTCAGAGAAGTTTTAATCAAAGTTAGTGTTTGAATTGTGATCCGCTTACTTCCAAACATTTTGTAGCATAACAGGAGTTATTTCACAACATGCTACAGCTATCCGGTGGCAAAGATCTTCTGAAGAGTTCGTTTGCGTTTTGTGAGCAACACTTTCTTTATAAACCCATAAGAAAAAGTCCAACGGTGATAGATCAGGCGATCTTGGGGGCCATTCAATGGAACGTCTCTCACCAATCCAATATACGGAAAAATGTTGATCTAAAAAGTCACGTACAGGAGCTGCATAGTGTAGTGGAGCACCATATTATCTGTCTCTCTTTCCAGTCTCCATGAATTTTGATTTTAAATTTATCACGTAGAGATGTCTCACATTCTTACCGGGATGACGTTCATTAAAAACTCTTGAAGCTGCCCGTGCAGATTCGTTGTTTCTAAAATAGTGTGGAACAATTTCAGTTTTCTCAGCAGTGGTATAAACCACGGTAATAAGGTTCATTTACTTTGAACTAAAAAATGAAGGAATTTCACTAAAATATAACTAGGTATCCGTAAAATATTACTAAATCCATATCTTATCACGTCAATAGCTTTTTTGCTATTTCAGTAATAAATAAGAATGGGTTTATAATTTAGAAGGTATCAGCGGTTTAATTTCATTTGCAGTATTTAGACTTCCATGGATTTATATCTTCCCCTTTTCTTTTATTTGTCCTCTTCTCACAAAAATAATAACATCTTATCGGAATTTGATACCCTAATTATCAATTCAGCTTCTTAATCCGGCTTCTTGAACGGAGATTCCAGTTTGTTTTTTATCATTAATATCTACATTAAACACAAAAATGTTGGCATGGCTTCAAAGAGAATCGAAATATCTTTCAAACTATGTGCTACTCGAGCCCCCATGCCATTAAAGATTCTCGAAGGAGTAGTTACCCTTTTTAGGGGGATGACCGTACAATCATAAGTTGACTATCAAAAACTGTACCCCCAGGAAACAAAATCAACGTGTTATTCATTACTTATTTTTTGAATTGTTTGTTACTGTACAATAGTATTTTGTACGTTTTTGATGGAAAATTGGATCACAATGTTATTTCATATATTGCCACCATCAAACATCCACAAGGATCGTTCAGAAGATACTGTATACTCCTATATCTTAATCTTACACACACACCCTAGCAGTAAACCTATGTCTCTGAAGCAATTAAACTTATCAGTATCATTATCATTTCTCATTCATTAAACTTGTTTCCATAAAATTGGACTGGAAGGTATTATTCAAAATTCAATACCTAGCTTTGTTTTATCGCTTTATCAAAATATCTAGTCGGAAAAAAAGTAGCTCATTCTTGGTATGATAATTGATCGATATTTCTAAGCAAATGATCGATTCAAAGCCATCAAAACCTATTCAAAAATACTATCAATTTGTTTGTTTCAGGGTAGTGCGGGTAAAGCACCTTATTATATGGGATCAACAGCTAGCCTTCCACGAGGAGCGACTTTTCTTAGAACGTACTCTCCCGCTGCATCAAGTCTATCAGCAGACAGGATGAAGCCTCTTCCAGCTGGTAGGCTTCTTTTGTGACTAAATAATTTCAAGGAAATTGTGTTGAAAAAAGTTGATATCACAATATGTTTATTAAATATATTCAAAACGTTCCGAAGCATCCTGTGATATTTGAACCTATATTTTTGGTATACTTAATTTTTTTCCACAAACGTTGTCATATTTGTATGTATGTATGTATTTGGTGTGACATTCACTGAGACCTAAAAGATCTATTGTGCCACCTTACTTCTATTCAGTTTCTGAGGAGAATCTCAGAAACTAGTAGCCCCCTTAGTGCTATTTCCCGGAGGAATTTTAGGATATCTGCAGGCTTCAGCTTAGGTGAATTTTCCTCTTTTATCCAGTAATCTCCCAGTGTAACGTTATATTTGTCCACTATTCAAACTTCATTGGAATATTTGAATATCTACCGGAGGGCGAGAAGCCAGTCCTTTTTTCTTACCAGAACCTGTATCATTGATCACCGCTGAAAGGCAAATTTCTACATTTAATGTGCGACGGATAATCTACGTTGGTGAGGTTCAGTAGAGACTGATATTGGTCAAATATTCCAATTCTTTTCTCCTATAGAGAGAGAAATTAAGAACACACTACCAATATGTAAATTCTTTCTCGAAGCGAAGCATGTGAAGAGGAAAGGAATACACAACGTATGTCCATTGCTCATCGCATGTTTCAATTTAATAGCGAGTAGTGGAAATAAGTTTTTTTTTCCTGTGAACCATGAACGTATAACGTTTAAAATTTTATTTTGTGGTGAGAGGTTTACCTCCCACACCTTGTATCTATGTAAAGTGCATTCAAATTTAAATGCATTTTTCCCCGACATCTTTTCCCGGACAACATGTTTTTTCCTGGGCAATTTTTTTTTCGGAAGAATTCTGACATGAAGTAGCTTTCCATGAAGTAGCTTTCCATGAAGTAGCTTTCCATGAACTAACTTCTCATGGATCAACTTCAACTTCAAGTATCTAGGACCTGTCCGAAGAAACCTTCTGTTCCAACAAAAAAAAGGGTAGTAAAACAACGTGATTATTTCAACGACACCACAACAATTAATTCATTCTAACTGTGATATTTGTTTGTCTTAGAGGATCCTAACGGGACATTGTCGCCTGAATGGGCACCTGAAAAAGCTCAAAATAGTGGAAGAAGAAGAATGCAGATTTTGTGGAATGGAAGGAGAAACCTACATCCACATACTTTCCAACTGCACAGCACTCCAGAATCCTAGAGCTCAGCACCTAGGAGATTACTGGATAGAAGAGGAACATTTTCCTAAGTTGAAGCCTGCAGACATCCTAAAATTCCTCCGGGAAATATGACTAAAGGAACTCCTAGTTTCTGAGACTCTCCTCAGAAACTGAGTAGAAGTGATGGGGCACAATAAATCTCTTAGGTCTCAGTGAATGTCACCCCAAAATACATACATACATACATACATACATACATACATACATACATTTTTTGTCTTCTGTATCCTTTATCAATATTGAACTGGGCGCACTTTCTTATGACGTGGATTTAAACTTAGAAGATACTTGGGGTTTTTCCCAAGCTTTCGTAGTGTTTGGATTCTGGCCCGAACACTCCTATCCCAGATCCCTCTATTGCTTTTGAGCCGTCTGTGTACCATTGAATGGCATTCTTTCCAAGTCTGGTTATGGTATTTGAATCCAATTCCTCCTTGTTGCTTAATTCCATAACGAATTTCTTTGGAAAGTTATACTTTTCCATCAAATCGTATTGTAGCATGTCCCAGGTTGTCTGACTTCCAAGAAGTGAGAAGGTGGTTTTTTTTAATGATCCCTTCCCTACTTAGTCTGTATCTCGTTCTTTCTGCAACACTTTCCACCACCATAGGTATGGGTGAGGTTGAGAATCACTTCCATAGCTTCCGTTGGGCATGTTCTCATTGCTCCTGTGATTCATATACACAGGCTAGTCTTTGAATTTTGGAAAGGTTTTCTCTCGTCGTCAATAGGCTAGTTCCACTACTCCACGCAATAACTCCATAAGTGATAATTGGTCTCATTATGGAAGTGTACATCCAGCTTAGGATTTTTGGGTCACAACCCCAGTTTCTTCCTGCCAGATTCCTGCACACCATTATAGCCATTTTTGCCTTGTATGTAATCTCCTCTTCGTGTTTGTTCCACAGGAGTTCACTGTCTATAGTAAAACCTAGATACTTGACTTCTTGGCCCCATTCAATCTCGTTCCCATCAAGTTTTATGGTTTTGAGGTTTAGTTTTCTTTTTCTAGGAAAGGCTATCAAGATGGTTTCAGTGGGGTTGATGCTAAGTACCACTTGCCCACACCAGCTATTTGTATAGTTCAGACCCTTTTGTACAATATCACAAAGGGTGTTTTCGAATTTCCCCCTGGCTGTTATGACAATTAGCATATCCCTGGTAGAATATTCCGAGATCCGTCAAACCACACAGGAGCTTGTCAACCGTCAGACTCCACATTAATGGAAATGCTACTCCTCCCTGTGGGCATCCTCTGGTAGTGCAGATGGAGACAATGTCTAAGCTCGTCTTCGTCTCTGCTACTTTTGTGGTGAGCAGTTCCGACATCCATTTGGATGTTGTGCTGTCACTCCTTCTGTTCAATGCTCTTTTGACAGCCTCAAGTGGACTATTGTCAAAAGCTCCTTCTATATCCAAAAATACACATACTACAGTTTCTTGTTTGTACCAGTGCAGTTCCCGTAGATTTGCCTGCCAAGCATTCTGACATGTGTGGAGAGTTAGTCTCTCCAGGATTTCAATCCTAATATGGTTGTCAATAGCGTTTTCCATCGTTTTGAGCACAAACGATGTTAGACTAATTGGTCTTTACTCTCCTCCATGCTTCAGGTATATAACCCAGTCCTAAGCTGCTTTGACTAATTCAAACCAGATAAGCTAGAATTTCGCCTTGTCCTTGCTGGAGCAATGCTGGGAAAATTGCATCTGCTCCCGGTGCCTTGAAAGGTGAAAAGGTCTTTATGGCCCAACGCAACCTATCATTACTACAAATATGTTTGGCCATTGTAATACTTTCTCTCTACGAACACCTTGTACAAAATTGAACACTCGAGGATAATCACATATTGCCTGAAACAATTTTGAAAATTTCATGCTGTTGATAACTAAAGTACTCTACTCACATAGCACTCTTTAAGATCCATTCTACAAGGTCGAGCGATGATAAAATTGAGTTTAGTCTTCACACTTCTCAATTTGTCAGCAGAATTGGTGGAATCAACTTGATGCAATAATAACAAACAGAAATACAACTCAACCTTTCTTATCAGGTGAAATCTACAGATAACCTCTAAAATCAATTCGACTGTCTCACACACGGTACAATTTGCATGGTATAAGAGAGGAGAGCAGACAGATTGGCTTGACTGACCGACTGACCGATATCGGGAAGTCCCTAAAAATTTCAATAGTTTTCAGCACATGTCTATTTTCAATTTTTTGATAGATACACATTTATCATCTAATTTACATTTTCAAAAACCTTAATTTGCTTGATATTGGTAATCCCACTTGGAAAACCTATTTTCCGCAAATCGCTAGGAAATTTTCACATTCCTGTCAAAATTTCTTGAAGAAAAAGTCAGGACTTCCTTACTGTAAGGAAATGTCATTTCCTTACTGTAAGGAAATGATATTTCCGTACAGTTGTTAGTGTTCTACATTGCTTATAAGGAATTAATTTATATTTTGAAAACATCAAGTCATTGCTGAATACATTTTTAAGATCAATTTGTTATATTTACAGTAATTTGACAGTTAGTACAATTATTGAACATTGGAGGAACACTCTTAGAACTATGAGAAACATTTTGGACAACATGCAGGGTGGTAGGGTCATTTTGTTGAATATTTTGTACTGTGAAAATTTTATTTGCCACCTCAACCTTATTGTTAAGCGATTCTTCGATATATCCTTCAGCAACGTTTGATGACTTCCATCCGCCATGTCTCTTTAAACTAGTTATGTCGGCACCAGAGTCCACCAATATTGTTGCAGAAGACCGACGAAAGCAGTGACCAGTATATTCTGTCGGATTTACCAAGTACAAATAAGTAGCAACTATTTTGGGCATTTTTCTAAATTGATGAATCCCTACCACTTGTCTACAACCCTTTCCGCTTTGATATTTAAAGAAAAATCGGTCACTGTTCATATTTTCTGGTCTTAACGAAACATACTTTCGATAAACATTCAAGTAGATCTGATTAATTACAAATGATCTTGGTTTGTTGGTTTTCGAATCAGGTATGCTGATTAAATATCGTGTACGGTCTTTCGGACTAACTCATTCATTCTACAGGCCCCAGAAATACCAAATATTACAGCCACCTAAAAAATAAATAAAGCTATAATCTAAATAGAAATTAAAACCTTGTGAATTACCTTAATCATTAAATTATCTTTATCTGGAGCTTCCTGGATAAATTTTTCAATTTCTTCATTCGTTAAAATCTTGGATTTCTTTGCCCTATAACCTTGAGCTTGCCGTTTCAATAAAGAACGAAGTTTTGAGTATGTAGATATATCTACATTGTGTTTAAGTGCAAGGGTTGACTTCAGCATTGAATAATTGGCTCATAATGTTGAAGATTTCATCTTAAAACAAAGGTCTAGGAAGTATGCCATTACAACATTTTCTGAGAAAGAACTCGTATTTTTACTCATGCGATAATCCATAAAACGTCTGTATGCATTTTCGTACTTTTCTCTTTATTTCTTTGGCAATAATTCTAATGAAGCAGTATTCACTGCCTCAACCAGCTCTGGAGGAGTCCCAGGAATGGAAATTTCATCATCACTTATCATTTTACTTTCGAGAACACCAGCAATTAAATTTATAAGCGTCAAGTTTGACAATTCAACCTCAATACGTTTCCATAGTAACCCAAGTAATTTTATTAGGAATTTCAAAGTACCATTTATTTGGGAATAAAATTATCGCGTTTTTTTTTTAAATCAATATCTGTCGAATTTTAAACGATTTGCGGAAAAATAGTATGTTTACCTCGTAGGAAAAGCCACATTCCTGGACTCTGTGTTGCTAAGTCTCGGCTTGCGCCTCGAGTAGCAATCTTCACAGTCGTCCAGGAATGTTAAGCTTTTCCTACCCAGTAAACAATGTACTATTGTTTGATAATAATAATTGAGTAATTATTGAATGGAATTAAATTTTTTAGATGGTTACATGTCATCTCCTGAAAGAAGTTCACGATACGAAGACCCATATTACAGCCAATACGGAACAAGATCGGGCTCTATAACACCGGTTATTGATGAAGAAATTAGGTAATCAGTATTAGATATTATAATGTTGCTAGTAAGTATAATCGTAAATATTATATGCCTAAAAAAAGGAGAAGGGGTTACTCATTCACTCAATATCATGGAAGATGAGGCCGTTTGAAATAAAAACATCAACAAACAATCAGCTTTTGTATTTATTAATGCTTATAATATAGTTCTCACACAAACTCAAGCAAGCTGGCTAGTTTGATCCAATTTTTAATTAACTGTGTAACAAAATATGTTGTGTTCATTAAATAGACTTTCTTGTATCATCAAACCTTAAATGGTATTTTGACCACAACACGGAAGGCATATGATTATTTTATGTTGCGTGAAGTTATAAATTCAATTGTTATATTATCAGTCCAAGAGTATAGGTTGATATTGACAAGTCTGCATCAAAGTATGCTGCAGAGTCTGCTTGCCCTCTTTTTTTAGCACTATTGGATGAAATTGAAGGCGATGTGAATGGTTCAAATGAGCACATTTGTTTTTGTTGAAGTTCACTATCTTATTTATATTCCTGTAAGGTCTGCTTTGAGTTCGAGTTCTCTCAAGTCTCCAGGGAAATGAACCATGGAATGTTCTCTCATTGAATCCCTCCACGTCTTTCTGTTCTTTTCCACCACTAAGTTTTTTTATTTTGGTCCAGTTTGGGTCCTTAAATCAGCAAGCTATTTATTCTACCACTGCACATACATAGTGCAAATGACTTGTAAAAGGAGGACAGCTTCTAGTATACGCAAGCATTACTTTGTTATTAAACTCACAGCCATTCTCAATTTCAATATTGTTCTCACTTGTCCCAGTCAACTTACATTCAGTACTGGTTTATAAGCTTACCATCCGGGAACTCTGTTATTTTTGTGAGGTAATACTAATAGTTACCTCCAATTTTGAGCAGCTCTTCTTGTCAGACCAATGACGTAACTGCAGATTTTCTCACAGGCTTGAATTTCATCATTCAGTTTTTGGTAAGAGCACTATAGAATAAATCCAGGTGTGTGATTTGCCTATTATTGATTTGTAGCTCGAATGGAAACAAAGTTTTCCACTCATTCACAGTTTCCTGTGAATAATGACCATTTTAGTAAGACGTGCTATTAATAAATGTCGGAGATAATAATTATAACAGTATTGAACTATTATTTTTGAAATTAATTGGAAAAAAAGTTGGTAATATAGTATCGACTTGAATTTAAAAATCCTCACGGTTTCCAGCCTCGTCATACCAGTTTCACGGACAAGCATTTAGAAATAAATATTGGAAAAAAAAATTTCATATATTGTAAAATTTTTAAATCAACCTTTTTTTTCAGTGATACAGAACTACTGGATGAATCGTATTCATTATATGGGGTGAAAATCCCTGCAGCCGGATCAAGAGTATCCACCAGATCACCATTTCCAGCTCCAGCATCAGTTCCACCGTACGATGCAACACGGTAAATAACATTTTACAAAACGAATGGTTTCCATTGACTTTATTTTATTCAATAAGTAATTTTGCTGTGCCTGCCGTTGTAAATATGCCAGCAGTTCCTCTTTGAGTTGAACAATATCCAAGAAAATATCACTATTGCTTCCACAAATCAATTTATATCTTTCATATCAAATATCAATAAAATATGTTTAGGTTAGGTTAGGTTAGGTTAGGTTAGGTTAGGTTAGGTTAGGTT
>CAJUYI010000049.1:375077-394169 GCA_910591695.1 Galerucella pusilla
CACACTGTATATTGATTTTTTTTACTTTGAACTGAAAATATTCTTGAACATGAAAATAAAATATTGTAAAAGTTTGGACTCTTCATCTTGTGTCTTGGAATTTCATAACTCACGTTGGGAGCAATATTTCAGAATTACTGAGATATATTCTTGTAGGAAATTTGACGTTTTATAGAAAGGACTACGGATTTTTTACGATAAAAAGACGATCACGTTGCAAAACAAAAATTTTGTGATGTTGCCAGCATGTAGATTATTTCTTCATGCAGAGGAAACTGGAAAAGTCAATGTGGCATGTGACTGTAGGTACTACGTGAGGCATAAATGTATAATTTTCAAGTGAAAAGTGTAAATAAAATATAAGAAACAGTAATTAATAATTCTATAATATGTCAATTAACAATTGATAATTGAATATTTCACATTACACTTGATGCAAATTGGAATCATAAAATATCAGGTTGAATTTTCCTCATTCATTAGAGTCCGTTTTTCACCTACCGGATGAACAAAAAATAGGAGAATATAGTAAAAAAAATGTAATCAAAATTATTCACGCGGAACGTCAAAGTCATCAAGTGACATATGGTAAAAGTTTTCAAAAATCTTGGAGTGATGAATTTTCCACCCTTTGGCTGCTAAACAATTCTCAATTCAATACGAATAACTCACGACGACCCATAACAGATATTAAAAAGTTATGAGATGAATTATAGCCAGTGAAACGCTCTTCGAAAAATATCATATGAACTTAACATAAAACTGATAGGAGCATCGAAAAATTGGAAAAATGTCAAAATCCACTACTAATTCAACATTAACCTTGAATAGATTTAGTCCGGGAGCGGTCAATTCTGCTGTGTCAATTCTGTGTGTCCAAGGATAAAAAAGTTATATTTTTATGTATTTTGAGCCGCTGAATCCGAATAATATGCAAGGCGTGAAACCGGTATGGTTTGTTTAGATCGCAATTGTTTGAATAAATTATGAAAAAATGTTTTTTTTTTCATGCAAATATCGCTTATTTTAGGAAGAAAAGGTCTACTGCCATTTTTACGTATAGTACCTACTTATCACTCCATCGGACGGGCGGATAGGTAGTTACATTAGCGGACGGGTTAAGCCTATCAGAAACAAATTTCAAGTATCAAAAAATTAATTTTTTGATTTTTTTTCAACGAAATCTTTTCAGATTGGTCAAATTGATACTCATTCCCATTTTCATTATATTTATTGTAGGCGATATAACAAAAAAAAAATGCGGATTATAAAGAAAAACACAGTTATAACACATCATTTCATTTATGACATTGTTTCACATGAAAAAACTGAAATCAGCTATATTCAACGGGTACACATGAATAAAAAAGGTAAAAATAAGTATATAAAATAAAGGACAAATTAAAAAATAATAGTCCTTTAACTGAAGACCTGAAAATAGGCAAACCTATCAATATATTTGTCCAATAATTTTTTTTGGCTTGATTTGTAGGTCTTGACAGGTACTTCAAAGTGAGAAAAAGTTCTCCAAGATTGCCCCTTGGCTAAGGTCCCAAAATGGCCCCTAACGCCCCCCAAAAAACGGTTTCTTGCCATTATCTCCCGAGATATGCAATTTGGAAAATTTTTGTTCAGGTAAAAAGTGAAGGTCGCTAAATTATCTACAAAATGGTCCCCATCATTTTTTTCCAGAATGCAATAGTTTTCGAGATAACCGCATCCAAATGTCCCCTCTCGCTTACGCGGCTGCACTACCTCTATAAATGCTACCGTCTATAAAATTAACTTGTAAACCGGCGGACAAATTCTTCCATAACTCGGTCAAAAATTGATATTTTTCGATGATTTAAAGTTCATTGTAATGGGAATATCCGTAGGTATCAATATGTGTACCTTAAACCCCGTTCTCGCCCATCGAGGACATTGCAAAAGTGGCCAATGTTATTTTTCCCCAATATTTGGGCCTCTTCCATTAAATCATTGACATTTTATTTATTTTCGATGGTTTTTTATCCCTTGTTTTTTCAAATGGGGTCTGGGGAGGTCCTGAATGTTCCTAGAAAGTTTTTTTCAGTATCTTTGTGGCATTTCAATAAAAAGTTTATTTATTTATTTATTTATTTGCATTTTTCAGTCGTTTTCGGAGTTCTCACAAATCTTTCAAATTTTCCCGGTCCCTGGAAAATGAGTGCATTGTATTTCAAATAAAAATATTGGTTTAGAGAGTGGACATGGTAAGCTTTCAAATGGTGTGAATTTCATAACAAAATAATTGAACATTAGTTCTTTATTTTCGCTTGTTTACAAGATTTGTGAGAACTCCGAAAACGACTGAAAAATGCAAATAAATGAATAAACTTTTTATTGAAACGCCACATACAATAATTCAATATCTCTACCATAGATGGTGCCTAGAGTATGCTACGTAATTGAATACACGTTTGAACGGGTTAAGCCTGTGAGTGCAAACACCGCTATAACGCAAAACATTGGATTCCTTTTTTAACACAATTTAGGCTGTAAACTTCATTTTAAATAGTAAAAAGGTATATAGGATATAGATTCCGATATTAGCGGCGCTTGGCATTCATCACGATTGTCAATTGGGAGCTTTTTCAACGTTGCAGGCAAGCCTCGATCACTGCACGCCGAGCACAGGCTGATCAATTTTTATCAATTTTGCTCCTACTTAGTGACGTATACTCATCTCATCTCCCGCTAACCACAAACTTTGAGGCGATCGCTGTAACCGCTTGGTGCCCTGATAAGTTGACCATTTTTAGCATTCACATTTCTCCTGACATCCCTTTTAATGAAGGAGACCTAACCGATATAATTTTTCAGCTTTTCCACCACATTAAACTTTTTGGGCTCTACCCGTGGTTGCACTAGAAGCAAAGCTATGGCAAACGTGTCAAACTCCTCCGGAACCTGCTTGTTAAATACAGGACTCAAAATTCACTTTATCATATCCTCCGGCTCCTCTGTCTCGACCTCAGCTTATGTGACCCTAAAACTGCACTTTCCCTCTCTTGGCACGTTTCCGATGACCTTAATAATAGCAACCACTTTCCTATCATTATATATAATCATTATATCTAATCATCCTTTTTAAGAGAGAAGCTATCTCTAGAAGCTTCTGGCACTTACAAAATTCAAACTGGTCTGAGTTGACTTCTCTCTCTAACTTATTTATCCTCATTAACCAGTTTTACAAAAATAAATGACACTCTAAAAATGTTCACTGATATCATACTTGCTGCTGCCGAGACTCACATAGGTAAAACAGTTACTACCTCGACACAAAAAACTGTGCCTTGGTGGAATTCAGCTTATGAAAACGTCATTCGTGAGTCCAAACACGCGGAAGAAGATACCACTAATACCAACACAACACACATTGTCCAGCTCGCAACCGATCTAAAGATCCACTTTAAAACGTTACACAAGAATCTTGGCGACACCTAGCGCAATAGCATAACAGTACTTCATGATATCCATCCATCAACTTCTCTTCTCTCCCCTAACTTTTTAACCCGAAGAGAGGCTACTATAATTAAAAAAATCCGAATCAGCCATACCACACTCACACACGGGTATTTGATGTCTTCAGGTAATCGTCCCGTTTGCCACAGCTGTAGTGATATTGTGATTGTCAAGCACATACTGACGGACTGCAAACAATTTTCTGCTACATATCAACAATGTAGGCCTAACCTCAAGGAAATGCCCTATCAAAATCAAGAAAGTCTCACAGTTCCTGAAGATACTAATCTATACCGTGAAATCTAATTTAAAATTTGTAATTATTATATGTAAATAGGTATTTGTATCTATTTTTTCTGTGCCAATGAGCAGCTCTGTCGAGGCACGTTAAGCTGAAATGAAAAAAGGATAAAAAAGACTTATAACTTTTTAAATAACTACTGGGTATACGGAAAAATGTCGAGAGACCTCGTTTTTTCTAAAATGGGCCATATTTGCATGAAAAAAATTGTGTGAACCGAAAGCGAAAAGTGATACATTATTGCTTGAGAGTAATGGTTACCGCGCGACGCAAACCAGCGCAGTGATTACTCGAAAGCAATAATGTCACGTTTCTGCTCGTAATAGATACATTATTTTTTCTGCAATCACTTCATTGTAACTATTAAAAACAAATATAAAGTAGAATTCATAAAAACCTTTAAAATCTGTCAGTTTAAATATGTCAATTCAAATATGTTTCAAACTTTTATATCTGTCACTGTCAATACAATTGTGTTTGTAGTATCGGTTGTTATGGGCAACGAGAGTTTTGCCATTTTTTACGCTCGGCGAGCATAAAGTAACTCTCCTCAAGAAACGTCAACTTTTTGTTGTCAATGGCAAGCGAAAAAGCGTACTTTTCAATGTGATTGTAGAAAAAAAATATTTGGCTCAATAAAAAATATATTATATAATAAGGTGGCATTGAAATAATTTTTCGAAGGATGAAAACTGTTATATAGCAGGTCTGTTCCATAGATAAAGTTTACGGATAATTAATTTTGCCTAATTACGAAATAAGGCACTTTTCATTATTTTGTAAATTTGAGGAATCTTAAATTTACAAGAAAATATATAAATATATTAAATACTGTAACTTTGATGAAACTGGAATAATTTTAATGGGGCTTACGTAGCAATGTTGGGGAAACTTCTAAGATCAAGAATAGGAGAGTAGCAATCTTTTTTATTTAATCAAAATAAAATTTGATACTCATGTGATATAAAGATTAACATACAATGAACAAAATGTATATAGTAAAAATGTATAAAAATGATTAATATATAATTTTAAGATATAATTCTTTTCATACCTTTTTCCAATAAAAATATTTAGAAACTAATTTATCACCTTATATTTATTATTTACAACCACAACTCTCACCAAAGATAGAGAAAAAATTCTGATTGAATATTTATATTTTTTCCGCCGTGCAGCAGAGTTGCGCGGATGCGGAACACATACTTAGTTAACCGAATTTTTTACGGACAAACCATTGATCAGACGAAAAAAACCCAAGAGACCGTTTGCAAAACAAAACACTTCTCCTACACGGTGGTATTCTTTATTCTCCTCCACCTTCCTCCCAGCGTAAAATATTGAAAAATTTCGAAAAAAAATTTTTTTTTCCCAATTTGGGAAATTGATAGACTGGTGAACTTTCTTTTATATCAATCTACATAGGTACTTCAAGGTGCTTGTGAAAAAAAATCAGCCGTATTGCTAATTACCTACCCTACCGACTGGCCTAAAAGAAAAGTGATACACTATTGCTTGAGAGTATTACTCTGAAGCAATAATGTCACGTTCTTGCTCGTAATACATACATTTTTTCCGCAATCACTCAATTATAACTATGGAAAACACATATAAAGTGGAATTCATCGAAACTTTTGGAATCTGTCAGTTTAAATATGTCAATTCAAATGTGTTTCAAACTTTTATATCTGACACTGTCAAAACAATTGTGTTTGTAGTATCGGTTGTTAAGGGAAACGAGCGTTTCGCCATTTTTCACGCTCAGCGAGCGTAAAGTAACTCTCCTCAAGAAACATCAAATATTTTTTTTCTACAATCACATTGAAAAGTACGCTTTTCCGCTTGCCATTGACAACAAAAAGTTGACGTTTCTTGAGGAGAGTTACTTTACGCTCGCCGAGCGTAAAAAATGGCAAAACTCTCGTTGCCCATAACAACCGATACTACAAACACAATTGTTTTGGCAGTGACAGATATAAAAGTTCAAAACACATTTGAATTGACATATTTAAACTGACAGATTCCAAAAGTTTTCATGAATTCCACTTTATTTTTGTTTTTCATAGTTATAATTAAGTGATTGCAGAAAAAATGTGTGTATTACGAGCAAGAACGGACATTATTGCTTCCGAGTAATACTCTCAAGCAATAGTGTATCACTTTTTCTTTAGGACAGTCGGTAGGGGTCATTTAAGATCAAAAGTACAAGTAATTAGCAATACGGCTTTTTTTTTCACAAGCACCTTGAAGTATGTAGATTGATATAAAAGAAAGTTAACCAGTCTATCAATTTCCCAAATTGGGAAATTTTTTTTTTTTTTTCGAAATTTTCCAATATTTCACGCTGGGAGGAAGGTGGAGAAGAATAAAGAATACCACCGTGTAGGGGAAGTGTTTTGTTTTTCAAACGGTCTCTTGGGCTTTTTTCGTCTGATCAATGGTTTGTCCGTAGAAAATTCGGTTAACTAAGTATGTGTTCCGCATCCGCGCAACTCTGCTGCACGGCAGAAAAAATATAAATATTCAATCAGAATTTTTTCTCGATCTTTGGTGAGAGTTGTGGTTGTAAATAATAAATATAAGGTGATAAATTAGTTTCTACATATTTTTATTGGAAAAAGGTATGAAAATAATTATATCTTAAAATTATATATTAATTATTTTTATACATTTTTACTATATACATTTTGTTCATTGAATATTAATCTTTATATCATATGAGTATCAAATTTTATTTTGAAAAAATAAAAAAGATTCCTACTCTCCTATTCTTGATCTTAGAAGTTTCCCCAACATTGCTACGTAAACCCCATTAAAATTATTCCAGTTTCATCAAAGTAACAGTATTTAATATATTATATTTTCTTGTAAATTTAAAATTCTTAAAATTTACAAAATAATAAAAAGTGCCGTATTTCGTAATTAGGGAAAATTAATTATCCGTAAATTTTATCTATGGAACAGACCTGCTAAATAACAGTTTTCATCCTTCGTAAAATTATTTCAATGCCACCTCATTATATAATATATTTTTTATTGAGATACTTGGTTTTTTTTTAGAATATAATATTTATATTATATATGAGTAATTTGCTAAGAATGATTTTGTGCTGTTACAAGATAAAAAGGCCATCTTTAAGCCGACACTTTCCTCTTCAAAACGCCGTATTTCAATTATTCATATCCACATTATAACTGTACAATAGTTTATAATGTACTCCGCCGCGCTTCAGAAAATAGAGTCGCGCAGATGCGGAACACATAATTAGTTTACCGAATTTTTTCCGGACAAACCATTGCTCGGACGAAAGAAACGCAAGAGACCTCTTTTGTTTAAAAACACTCTCCCTACACGGTGTTATTTTTTTTTCTTCACCTTGCTCCCAGCGAGAAATATTGGGAAATTTCGAAAAAAAAAAGTTTTCTGATTTTTTGGGAAATCGATAGATGGTGAACTTTTTCTTATATTAATCTACATACTTTAAGGTACTTATGGAGAAAAAATCAGCCGTATTGCTAATTACTTGTAGTTGTTACCACTATCGTCTGGCCTATTTCTTAATACATACATAACTATTTCATAATTTGTTTAAACAATTGCGATTCAAACGGAACCTACCGTTTTTTTGCGAGAACGTCAGGCATATTCGGATTCAACGGCCCAAAAAACATGAGAATATCACTTTCTCATCATTGGACCTATGATTGCACACAGCAGGATTGACCGCTCCCGGAGTAATTCAAAATATCGGAAAATCATAAGTGCCGTTTTTGTTGAACGTCAAATTCACTACAAGGATGAATCTCAGTCATTTCGCAGTATTGCTTCCTCCGCAAATTTTAAAATTGTAAAGCATAAGACAACTTTGTTTCCATGTTATTTGGATGAAAAATAGAAATTTGCAATGCGGCACCTCATAAATATGAAGATTTAAACTTTGACAGTATTTTATTTGCGACCATTCCAACATAATTTTCAATATATCCGAAGGAAAAAATAATCGATTTTCTTGAAACAGACTAGTGTGGAGTCTTCAGAAGCACGAAAAATGTGTAATTCATTCTGATGAAAAAGTTTTAATTTGTCATCAACTTAGAAAGGCAGAGTTGATAGTTATGAAATAATAATAATAATAATAATAGTGAAATATGAGGGGATGACTGGTGTTGGGAATAATCAAACGAATTTCTTGCCTGTCGTCAAAGGCGGCTACCTGGAGTAACAGTCCAAAATATCCACCAATTTTTAACTTAACTTTTTTTTCGAAGACTGTACATCGTGAAAATCCCCTGTCCGTGGGTATAAAATGTGGATATAAAAAAATTTACAATATTTGGAGCAAACCAGTAATTTGGCATTGTACTATCAAAACCTTGTATTATTCAGGATTCAGGCAGATAATCCCGATCGATCAGTGAATCACATTTCTTCTCGGCTAGTGGAGAAAGCATCGTGACGCAGTTACTGACACTATTACTGAGATTGGTATCGACTACCTTCAACCAGCTTCTGATGTTATATGGGCGTCGCCAGTCAATATGACTTAAACCGAAAAGGTTGGGTCCGCAACCACTATTAAATACTTGGTAACGAACCAACACACTCTGCAGCATCGATTCCTTCTAAGTATATGGAATATTAATGTTAGTCATGAAACAAAGGTCAACTAGTTTTAGATTGACAACCAAAAAATGCACTCACGCAAATCGACGAGTATAAGCTATAAGCTGACCGTATAAGAATCAGACACACAAGATATACCCACTCTTATCTCTTCGCCGATGAACAGAGATCGGAATTTGGAAACTGCAAATTCCAAAAATGCTGTAAAAGTTTTATTTTCTGGTCCCCTTCTTAATCTTGAAAAAAAGCTATATATGTGTTAACTCCAAACTGAAAAATAGTATTAACAAGAAAATACATCATAAAAATCTCTCATCTACTTAATCCAAATTAATATCCTCAACAAATTAACACCATCGAAGAACCGCTACAGCCTGCAGCGAAACAATTAAGACTACTTGCATAAGTAGCATATCACAGCTTGCAGGTATTATACCACACGAGGTCTGATGTAGATATGCCGTCTTTCGGGATTGCAGGATGGGACTCTTCAATGTTTTGCCCTGAACCTGAATTTCAGCGCCACCTAGCGGCTTTGAACAAACTAGTTTGGAAAAATACACGAGCGGCTAGTTGTAGAAACGCTTCCACCAATCAGAATGTGTATACCCCCCAAACGGGCGAAGTCGAGCTGGCGAGTTGCGCGTGCGTACCTACAGTGTTCCCAAAGGTCCGTGGATCTAATCCTGCCAAGAAGTCAAGTGCAGAAGGTGTCAACAAACAGCAGAGACGATACAACACATTACGTCGGGATGTTCAGCTTTAGCTAACATTGATTACCTACGCAGGCAAAATCAACTTTGCAACATCATCCATCAGAAGTTGACCAACAAATTTGGATTAGTTAACACCTACACCCCATAATACAAGTACCATCCGAATTCGGTGCTAGAGAATGCTGATTTTAGACTATACTACGATAGGTCAATTATCACCGATAGACGGGTGACGAATAGCCGGCCTGATATTGTAGTACTGGATAAAAAGGCTAACTCGGTTTATCTGGTGGATGTTGCTGTACCCAATAATAACAATATTCTGGACAAATACAACGAGAAAATTGCAAAATACACAGATCTTGCAATTGAGGTAAGACAGATGTGTCATGCAGAGAAAATAGAGGTGGAACCGATCATCGTTTTATCTACGGGACTTATTCCCAAAACTCTACAAGATAGCCTTACCAAACTGGGTCTTCACAAAAATACATACATCGATCTGCAGAGGGCTGCCATTCTAAATACCTGTCACACAGTCCGTAAATTCCTGAAAATGTGACTTCCGAGCCTAATCCCATTTGTGTTTACACACGCTCGGGATAGGTGAACATTACCAGCAAGTGCTGAGCAAGTGCATACTTGGAATAATGATAATAATAATAATAATAATAACCCGTGGGGGTGCTGGTTCCCTATCGGGCGCTTCCCCAGGTGGTGGATAGGAGAAGGCCTTTTAGATATAAAAAGTATCGGTATTAAATACCTCGGAGCTAACCAAAACCAGTAAGTTTCAGGACACGACGGATGTGAGGAGCGGTACTCCGACAGCGTCTGTTCTTCATTCCGACAGCGTCTGTTCTTCATGGAAGGAGCGGCTGAATCATCACCTGGCAGTGGGTCTAAAATGCAACAATCACGATATCGAATTTTAAACTAGATTACCCCAGGTGTGTAGAGCAAAATGCTCAGAATCTCACACTGCTAGTGTACCTAGTACATCGGCTGCCTGCTCCACGGATTCTGGGGGGAGCAATAATTCGATTGTAAATTCCGGGACTTTATCTCAGGAGTCGTCAGGTGAATCGACATTGCAACACCTTAAACTCTTGTCGCGTTCAAGCTGGTGCTAGAAGGGCTTGTTCGAAAAATGATGAATCAACTTCTTCCTCGGTTAGCGGTAGGCGCAGTGTGACACCGAGTAGGGCTACTGTGACCCACACTCATGAGGAAAACAACATCAATCCTCATCCACCGGCTTCTGCTGTTTCTGGAGTGACGCAAGTCGGCACATCCACGACCACAAAAGCCGAAAAGCCCAGGAAGCGCATGAAGCGGACTATTGAGCTGAACTCTATATTATGCGCCTCTACTTCAAAATCACCGAGATGGAAACTAATATGACAAAAAACAGATACACCCTCCACCGTGCATTCATTGAACATTTCCCAGAATTCCAGCATCTCACGGAACAACGTATTGCTGACCAGCGTCGAAGTATTGTGAAAAACAATCTACTACCCGATCTGACGTTGCATCAAATTCGAGGAGAAGTCCTTCTTGACCTACAAAATGAGGAGAATGACATAATTACCGATCATGATACACATGAACCGGAGAATTCACAAGAAGACAACAATGGCGTTGAGAAAACAAACATTGATTGCGACAAAACACCTAATGATGACTATAATACAGAGCGTTGTGAAGCACTAGCGGAATTTAATGGCACCAACCCAATACACCGGCCCAAACTACCCAAGCTGCGAACCAATAAGAGCACCAACAGCATAATAGCAGCAGTGAACTTACTATTGCAGAACCATGCCAAAGACTGCAAAGCACTGGAACAACTTCACACTCTCATCTATTGTGGAGCGGTGGCAGTGCTTCGAATTCATAATCAACGAATCCAATTCTCTGAAAACAATCAGAGTAAGGACTACAAACAGCTCAAGCCCTGGTAGCAACGCAGGCTTGAAAGTTCCATTGATGACATCAGGAGGGAATTGGGGCAGTTGACAGAGTTTAAGAACAACTTGAAACCGTCGAGGCAATTAACAAACAGAGTGAGAAAGATCTATCGAAAAATCGAAACTTATACAGGTCACCCACAACATGAACAACATTTATTTGAATATATGGATTTACTCAGGCAAAAGTTGAAGGCAAAATCCAAACGTTTATCTCGATATGTCAAGTGCACGAAAAGGAAACAACAAAATTACTTATTCAATAACAATCAGAAGTTATTTTACAGGCAACTGAGCGGTACAGTAAACAAGCAGAACCAAAGTCCTCCAAATAAAGATGATCTGACGGAATACTGGTCTTCATTATGGTCGAAGCCTGTTGAACATAATTCCAACGCTCACTGGATAAGAACTGAGGAGGACAAAATCAATATTGGACCGATGTCTTCCGTTAACTTGACAACAAGCGAGGTAACCGAAGCTATAAAGAGTTTGACGAAGTTTGACAGTCTACATGAAGCAATGGCAACATCATTCTCACATATTTTGCAACATCCAGAAGATACACCACCATTTCTGACACTGGGCTCGACCCACTTGCTTACCAAAACACATCGAACTCACGATCCTTCGCAGTATAGGCCCATAACCTGCCTACCAACTATATATAAAATATTAACGGCTTGCATCACTAACCGTATTTACACAGATATGTGGACCAAAACAACATCCTGTCACAAGAACAGAAAGGTTGCAGACGAGATCACCAAGGCTGCAAAGAACAACTTATCATTGATTCAGTTATACTGAAACAGGCGCAAAAGGAAAAGCGCAACATTCACACGGCTTTCGTAGATTACAGGAAAGCATTTGATAACGTTCCACATTCCTGGCTTGTTGAAGCTCTGCAAATTCACAAAATACATCCCACTATTGCAACTTTTTTGGAATCATCGATGAAGCACTGGCGAACGAACCTTCATTTACAAATAAATGGCCAATACCTCCAAACTGATGAAATTTCCATCCGCAGGGAAATCTTCCAGGGTGACTCCCTTAGTCCACTTTGGTTCTGTTTGGCAATGAACCCACTCTCCAATCTACTCAACGATACGGATTACGGCTATAAACTTAAAGGCAACAGGAACACTGTTTCCCACCTTTTATATGGATGACATCAAAATATACGCATCCAACCAGCGTCAAATTCAACATTCACTCAATATCACTGAAAAATTCTCCAGTGATATACAAATGGGATTTGGATTAGACAAGTGCAAAACCTTAAATATCGAGAAGGGTAAAATCGTTAACGGAAATGTGTTACTACCCAATGGGAATATTATAACTGCCATGCAAAATAGCGAGACCTACAAATATCTAGGATTTCAGCAAGCTAAGCTATTAGACCTAAAGCAAGCAAAAATCAAAGGTCACTCAAAGGGTAACTACTTCATTGAAATCCCAGTTGAACGCAGGAAATCTAGCAAAAGCAATTAACACCTACGCCATACCGATCCTGACATACTCATTTGGAATTCTGAAGTGGACAAAGACCGAACTAGAGGATATTCAAAGAACAACCCGTACCATAAGGTCCAAACACAAATGTCACCATCCGACATCATCAGTTATTAGGACAACACTACCAAGAAGAGAGGGGGGGAGAGGTCTAGTGGACATAGTTAATTTACATAACAAACAAATATCTAGACTCCAATAATTCTTCATTGCCAAGGCTGAAACATCTGAATTATCGACAAGGAAGCATCAAATAAGTGGCTATCTGATGGAACATTATTTCCAGAAACAGAAAGATTTATGATGGCAATTCAAGACCAAGAAATTGATACCAACAATTACAAGAAATTTGTCATGAAAGATCCAAACATCGCTACGGACAAGTGCAGAAGGTGCCAACAAACAACAGAGACGATACAACACATAACGTCGGGATGTTCAGCATTAGCTAACATTGATTACCTACGCAGGTACAATCAACTTTGCAACATCATCCATCAGAAGTTGGCCAACAAATTTGGATAAGTGAACACCCACACCCCATATTACAAGTACCATCCGAATTCGGTGCTAGAGAATGCTGATTTTAGACTATACTACGATAGGTCAATTATCACCGATAGACGGGTGACGAATAACCGGCCTGATATTGTAGTTGTGGATAAAAAAGCTATCTTGGTTTATCTGGTGGATGTTGCTGTACCCAATAATAACAATATTCTGGAAATATACAACAAGAAAATTGCAAAATACACCGATCTTGCAATTGAGGTAAGACAGATGTGGCATGCAGAGAAAATAGAGGTGGTACCGATCATCGTTTTATCTACGGGACTTATTCCCAAAACTCTACAAAATAGCCTTACCAAATTAGGTCTTCACAAAAATACATACATCGATCTGCAGAAGGCTGCCATTCTAAATACCTGTCACATTGTCCGTGAATTTCTAAAAATGTGACTTTCGAGCCTAATCCCATTTGCGTTTACACACGCTGGGGATAGGTGAACATTACCAGCAAGTGCTGAGCAAGTGCATACTTGGAATGATAATGATAATAATAATAATAATAATAATAATATAAACTTGAAGCCAACAGAAACACTAGCTGCACTGTTTCCCACCTTTTATATATGGATGACATCAAAATATAGGCATCAAACCAGCGTCAAATTCAACATCTACTTAATATCACTGAAAAATTCTCCAGTGATATACAAATGGGATTTGAATTAAGCAAGTGCAAAAACTTAAATATCGAGAAGGGTAAAATCGTTAACAAAGATGTGTTACTACCCAATGGGAAAATCATAACTGCCATGCAAAATGATGAAACCTACAAATATCTAGGATTCCAGCAAGCTAAGCTACTAGACCAAAAGAAAGCAAAAATCAAAATTAGGCGCCAGTTCACTCAAAGGGTAACTACTTTATTAAAATCCCAGTTGAACGCAGGGAATCTAGCAAAAGCAGTTAACACCTACGCTATACCGATCCTAACATACTCATTTGGAATTCTGAAGTGGACAAAGACAGAACTAGAGGATATTCGAAGAACAACCCGTACCATAAGGACCAAACACAAATGTCACCATCCGACATCATCAGTTATTAGGACAACACTACCAAGAAGAGAGGGAGGGAGAGGTCTAGTGAACATAGTTAATTTACATAACAAACAAATATCTGAACTCCAATAATTCTTCATTGCCAAGGCTGAAACATCTGAATTGCATGAGATGGTCGCATAAGCAGATAAAAACTATTTCCCCTTGAATCCTGTAAGCCCTGATATGGAACTTAAAATCGTTACAGACTCTGACAAACAGGTGGAGTGGGCCCATATGCAGAAGCCTGTCATTTTAAATACCTGTCACACTGTCCGTGAATTTCTAAATATGTGACTTCCCAGCCTAGTCCCATTTGCGTTTACACACGTTCGGGATAGGTAAACATCACCAGCAAGTATTAGCAAGTGTATACTTGGAATTATGATAATAATAATAATAATAATAATAATAATAAATAATTCACTATCTCCGTTATTCCTGCAAAATTGTTGTTATGTTCAAATATGTATAAAATAGCATGTTTGAAGGAGCTAACATCTCATATTAATTCTCAAACTTTTTGAAGTGGAAAACAAGAACAAAATAACAGTCAAAAAGTTTATTGAATTCGAAACAAACTCTCGGAATTCTTTTGTACTTTTTCTGAACTAGCAATGCTTTCATTTTATGGACATTCGCTAGCTTGTAATTGAGTTTTTCATAAATGTAAACAATCTGAATTTTCCTCCCGTACGCAACATTGGTTTGCCCTTTTGGTTACCAAAATAATCAGTGAGCAAGGCACAAGCGGTTCACACTCGCTCTTTGTCTCTCTCATCAGATATATCGGTTACGCTTGTCTTTGAACTATCGGTCGGCATTGGCGCTCCCATTTCTCACACGTAATTGTGGAATTTGAAATAACTATAACGGTTTACCGGTATCGGCTCCAACTATATGGCAACAAAAATTACCACAATACAATGTCCAATTGAAATATATCAAGCCAAGTATAAATACTAAGGCCACACATACTAATGAACTACGACATGGGCTAGCGAATAATTACATGGACCAAAAACAGCGATGTAGACAGAAGACACTCCAACAAATCTATGCCACATCAACTATTGCTTGCCATAATAAAAACTTAAATCTATTCCTCCTGGGAGAGTGTTTGTTTCAAGAAGACATAAATTAATGTTCCTGTGAAAAATGATTACATAATGATTAACAGGAGTATTTTGTAGAATATATTTAAGAACATGGACAAACTAATGAATGCGATCAAATTTTTTTTGATATTTTGTGTCATTTACATACCATCTATATGAAAACCATTGATTATTTAATGAAAGCGTGTACATTAACACCAATTGAAGACAAACTTGTGTTTTTTCAATAATTTAGATTTAATCTAATGAAACTAATTTTGGTTTTGTTTATAAAATAAAATCCAGAAAAAACATGACTCTCTTACTATTTTCAATGAAGTTCTTGAACGTGCATAACACTATTTATTATGTTCTAACGTTTAGCTTATTTTTCATTTTGCGATAGTTGAGGTTACATTTACTCATGTAAAAATACATTTATTTATTTTGGCAGATGACTCTTACATCCGATCTGACAGCAAAGCCCCTAAATTGGGCAAAAGTGGCTGTCGTAAGTTTCGTATTTAAATTTTAAGCATGACTTTAACTGAATTCCATTTAAATCAATTACTGCTAGCATTCCAATCTGAATTATTCACGACTGATTCAACTTACTAAATTCATTGGATAGGGGCATGATGACTAAATAAAAAATAGTATACCCAGCATGTTGTAGGATACTTATGTATATAGTTTGATTTTAAATTATGGTTTTGGAGGATGGAATATATTTTCTTTGCTTATTTTATCAAAATTGCGCAATCAGGCAAAAAAGCAGTATCAAATTGGATGGTACTACAGACATCAACTTATTGACCAGTCAATATTTAATGTTTATTTTGTTTGTTTACATGGATCTTCATCACAATTATTATAGGGTTTTGAGATCTTATTGGGATAAATCATTCAATATCTCAAAAAAAAACCAATCGCCAGTTTTTATTCCAGCAAGTATCACTCTCAGTTATTCAATTTCAACAAAAGAAGCAATTTTGAACCTGATTAGAATTACAATCATGGAGTCTCCAGTTTCCACATTTAATAAAGAAAATCGTTTTTCCAAACACATAAGCTCACAGCATGCGATTGAATTCAATGAAGATCTCAATAATAATTTTCGAAGCAAATAATAATCATTAGGTAGTTAACATTGAAGATTCAAATTGATTGCCCCTATAAATTTGTAGTAATCGAAGCATGTCCAAAATGAAAAAGTTGAACGAATGAGAGTGTATGGATTTCGAATTGCTGCGAACTCAAAAACAGTCGTTTTCTCAATGCAAGTAATATGTAAATTGCCAACAACATACAATGGGTGAATTTCAACGGTTCTCTCGACAAAGCCGCCAATGGAAGGTCCGGTAGAAGTGGTTGTTTTTATTTCAATGGCAAATTTTCAGACATCTATTTATCCAGAAGGAAACTTCGTTGTACGAACCAGGCAGTGAGTAACCTGCAATTTGATGAAAATCAGTAATATATTTTCAACCTTCAATCGGTCATGTGGGAACATTCTGTATAGACGATTCTTCTTATTAAATATTCAAGAAAATCCACTTCAATTGTTGTACTCAAAATATTAAACCGTACTCATACAAATATGTGCTGGAGTATATGATCTTTGCTTTTCCTCCAAAATTGGCAATGGCGAGACATACGAAATGATTATGTAAGTATCACATAACGGTCTCAACATTGCAAGCAATTTGCCTTTTGCACGCATTAGTATTTTGTCATGAGTACAATATATTTTTTCTAGGTCTCAAATAACAGTTCTTATTTTTTTTCATTACAAGGAAGAATAAACCAAAACTGCAGAAGAAGTCAAAGGAACCATATATATTGCAAAAGATTTTAACAATAATGTGGGTGAACAATATAAAGATTATGAAACTACAATAGGAAATCACGAAGGAGAAACACGGAATAAAAAACTTTTTGACCATAGTACAACTATACAGAGGGAAAAAATCAATAATCGACCATATGTTATTACAAAACTGGAAAATAAAACATATTAGATGCGAGGGTGAAAGGAGGAGCTGGAATTTACAGCTATCACCATACCTATTTAAGGCAAAAATAGAACAGTACAGTCCAACATCTGGAAAAATAACAACTAACAAAAAAGTCATATATCAATAAAAACAAATGAATCTAAAAATAAAGATACAACTATCAAATACCAACAAATAACAGAAGAAGTAGTTAAAAAGAAGCACAAATGTATTGAACATATTAAAACAGAATAAGGGTAAAACATATTCAAAGATCACCGCATTAACTGGGGTATGCGGAACCCACAAGACTAACAAAAAAAGAAAACACAAAGCATGGTGGAGTAACAGTCGTCCGAAAGAACAAGTCAAAAAAAGAAAAAATGAACTGGAAAAAGTTGAAGAGTTAGTAATTGGAGCAAAAAATAATACACGGATATATTTTGGAGATAAAATGGAAAGTGATAGCTCAGGAAGCCAAAAATTATTTAATGGAGCTATAAAATCATTGGGATCCGGAACGAAAAACAGATGAAAGAACCACGCATAAAAAGCGAAGACGGAGAAATTCTAGCAAATGTAATAAAAATCATGGAGAGATGGGACGAATATTCGAAAGAGTTACTAGACCAACCCGCACAAAAAACTGATTACAATACTGAGGAAGTAAAAACCGAAAATCAGGAAGAAGATAGATAAATCGAAGTAATACAAATCCAAGAGTTACGAACTTCAGTTAAAGCCCCGGGGAATGGAAGAGCACTCGTGAATGGTGAAATTACAGCTGAAATGTTCAAAAGCCTAGGAATGACAGGATTGGAAATATTAAATAATGCATAGTGAAGCGGAAAAATTCCAGAAGAATATGGAAAAGCATCAATCACGCCTGTTTACAAGAAGGGAGACCAAAAATAATGTAACAATTTTCGAGGAATAGCCCTGATCGATACTATCGTGAAGATATATGAACAAATTATAAATGACAGAATTTGAACAATACTAGATAGCCAACTATAAAAATCACAAAGCGGATATACACCAGGAAGGAGCCCACATAATCATTATATCCACGATGGAACAGATAGTAGAGGAAATACATCTGAGGAATGAAAATACATAACTAGCTTTTATAGATCTTGAAAAGGGTATTTGATACAGTGCCTAAAAATAAAGTATGGGAGGGGTTGGGAAAAAAAAGAATACATGGTAATTTCATGAAAGTTATCCAAAATATATGTACGACAAAGAAAATTCAGCTTGAAGTCAGAAGGATTTAGTACTAGCATAGGATTGAGACAAGGAGGAGAACTTAACCCAACTTTAATCAGTATGCATATGGACACCATTATAAAGAAAAGCGAACATAACACTAATAAAATGTTGATTGGACATAGAAATTTGGAAGTAGTGGAGGGAGATCAGCAGATGATGTAGTACTGATAGCAAGAAGCGGAAAAGAGTTTATAGGGAAACATAAGCACCTGGAAAAAATTAAAAGAAGAAGAGGGCATGAGAATAAACACAAATAGAACCAGGATACTAGGGCACCAGAATATTAATAGCGACATTAGAATTGATAATATATAAGTAGAGATAGTGTAAGAATTTGAATACCAAGGAGTAATGTTTCACCAAACGCTGGATTGAAGGAACGAGTTGCAAAAAAAGTTAAACTGTACTATAGACCATTCCAGAATGACGTCACTGAAAGGTTGTTGAGGGTCAGGCAAAGTTTGTTTACGGTTCAGTTGCATTGTAACTAAAGCGTTG
>CAJUYI010000049.1:409169-438408 GCA_910591695.1 Galerucella pusilla
ACGGTTTTCCCATACTTGTTGTAGAACATACATATAACATCTACTAAAGTGGAATGAAGGGAACGTTACGGCCCTTTTTGACTTTGTTTGGAAATATGAAGTACAACGCTCAACATGAACATTTTTGATTCAAGTACATGATATCTTTGTTATCCATAACCTGCCGCCAAAAGTTTACTTGAAAAATGGCTGACATGTAGCGTTGAGAACAAATAGGTTGGGAACACACACAAGCGGTCCAAAAATTAATACGGTTCTGAGTGCAATCACAGTAGTAAAAATCAGTTGGGCAGCCTCTCATTACTAATAATTTCAGATTTCCATTGTTTCCGAGGTTGTATTCGATACATTATATGCATTGGGGAAGGTTTCTGGTAATTTTGATTTGTATTCGGTTTAAGCTGATTTTGATGGAAGTTCATATGTGTGTTTGAGTAAGTAACTGAATGATTTATATTCACAATTATTCCCGATAGGTGGCACTGCAATTGGATTGATGCTGAACAACTCCTAAACGGATGGGACAATTTTGATGACTTTTAGTATATATGTTTTTTTATACGGTCATTTGAGGAAATGGATGAGAAATTCGTTGAAATTATGAGAAAATTGAGGAACGTAGAATTTTTGAGATATATATTCCTTCTATCACAAAAATAACAAAACCGATTTTTTCGCCGAAAATAAGTAACAATCCAAATGAAAATAGTCAAAATTTGTATAATATGATAACACAAGACAGAACAACGTCTGTCGGGCCTGCTAGTTTATAATAAACGAAAAATGTAATCATTTAATAGGTACCTATTTATTGTATATAAAAAGCAGGCTTTGATAAATTGTGGGGAACATTGTAAATTTTTTTACTTTCGATTTCTATAATAATGCAGCCAATTGATAATTGTAATAGGTAACCCACCTATACCTACTAACGTTTTGCTTTACATTACAAGCGCGGAAAAGTAGTCCACGCTAAAAACCATTCTACCCCGTGACGTCGCAAGGTATCAACTATTGCATTTTATAGGTACATCAATCGTATTATTAAACTGTTTTTAAATATTGCATCAATATCATTAATTAGATCAATAACTGGGATAGTTATTCAACCAACAAGTGTATTAATGAGGGTCATTAATAATCACCGCCTGAACTTTCAAATTGACGGCCGATTATATTGGGTTGTATTTCCAGATAATTGTGACTTCATGTTCATGTTAGACTTGAAATAATCAATTATAGTAAATTAGGTATTAAAAACGGTGAGGGTTGTTTACCGGTCGACAGCAATGTCGCTATTTGGTGAAAAAGTTATCTCGCGTTTGACAGTTTTGTACAGGAATCCCTATGTCGCATTTTATAAATAACACAGTGTATGTATGAGAGCACAGCATGATTTTTCAGATTAAATCGTTGAATAGTACAAAAGTAAAAGTCGGTATCTTTTAAACTAGGTACATTGATTATATATTTTGTCAAAGCATCCTTTGTAGGGAAAATAATTTTCTCCAATTTCTTTTTGTAAAAGGGATAGCTGTTACGTCATACATTGTGCATCTTGATCTGTCATATTTTGTGAATAATTCAACATTCCACATTATGTCATTAATTATAATTTCAAGGTTAAGTGAATAACATCAAACTTATATAATACGAACGTAAAACAGCAGAATACGTCACAGATTATAAAGTAACGGCAAAGTATGGATAAACAAACTCTAATACAGTGGATTACGTTTTCATTAATACTTTATTTATAAATCTAAGCTGGAACAATTCAGTTCCTGAATAGATTATTCGATTCAAATGATATGTGAATATTATTATGAAACGAAACAGAGCCACTATCAGAAGCATCATCAACGTTGGAAAAACGTAGTGGTCGTCGATTTTTGATCAAAGGAGAACACTTTTCCAGGCTTTTTTTATTTCGCTTTTTTCACATATGGGGTCGAGTGAGGTATAATTTTAAAGCCCTTCCAATTCTCTTCACAACAGTCTTTGAATTCCAAAATTCAGCCCGATACTTTTTAATAAATTGAATTTGGAAATGTATACTATATACTCGTCTACTTTTTAATAAGAGTTTTTTGAATTGGAATTGGGAGCTAACCAAGGATGGTTGAACAAAGTCTATTGATTGAAATATCTCACTTGACTCCCATGCTATTTAAATATTTTGAGGTGATGCTTACCCCTGCTAGGGGGTTGAAGTAGCGAATTGGAAATTACTGGAATAAAGTGCCCCCCTCTGATCAAAGATCGATGGGTCTTTACGCTTATCATTTTAAAATTTCAAAACGTTGACGCAGTTTCTGATAATGGTTCAGTTCCGTTTTCGTCCGACCACCCTATATAACGAATACCGCCACCGAATACACAACTCATACAAGTTGATCTCTTGGAAGCTTACATTCGACTGGAAATCGGAGAATGTTTGTTCTGCATGTTTTTCGCTTACTAACATGTTGTGTTTTGCTTTCTTCAGCGGATACTAAGCCATCAAAGCCAGCTATTAAATCTTCAACTTTACCGAGGACTTCATCTCAGGGTGAGAGTTCGATTTTAATTCCTAAAATGATAATTCATTTTTATGACTTTTTCCAATAAAATATCACACTTTCATATTCCAGAACGCGACCGTCTGAAGCCGGTACCTCCTGGGAAATCGTCATCTTTATCTCCAAGTTATGATAGCAGGATTTACAGAGACTTGCAACTTACACCAGAAATGTACAATCAACTCAGAGTACTGCAAAAAAAAGCCAAGGATTTAAGGGCTGAAGTCCGAAATTTGAGAAGAATGTCTCAAGCTCAAGCACATTCAGTGAAGGAAACGATTCGAGACACCTTTATCAAAATAAGAGCTATGCTAATGGCTGGAGGGGAACAAGTATGGCAAGCAGGTAGAAAGTATTTTTTAATGTATCAAATAGATTTCTATCCAATAAGTGAATTGTCTTAGACCTTGGACAGAATATTTTCACTAGCTGACAATTATTCCAAATCTAGTTTTATTCAATACAATCTATACTGATAATATTTATTATGAAATTTATTTTCCAATAACTCCGTTTTTTACTAACGAATGGGTCTTCCCAATTTAAGAGGACCACTGTGAACCAAAAAAGCTATCCATATTAGCAAATTGAGCTTTTAACCCTGTATCGATGTCATTAGATGAAGGAGAAAATCAACACTTTCTTGTGCCGCAGGACTCATGTCCCATTATATTTAGCTTTTATTTCTTACTGGCAAACACGGATGATATTCAGACTTCAATAAGTGATAAGTTTTTCAAATTATCTGAAGTGCCATCGTTTTGTATTGTTATTGTTATAGTGTGGAATGTGGGTAGTGAGGGAGAAGGTTTTTTCTTCTGATCTCTGACCGTTTCAACCAAGCGGGGTGACTATTTAATTGATATCTCTGTGCACCCCAATATGTTGTTCTTGAATTAAATAACTTCTCTGTTGATTGCCTCGTCTACTGACATTTGAACTATTATTCAATTCCATTCAAAGACCCCCCACTGACTGGGCTATGTGTTATTTGTGAAGATTTTTTCAATTTGATGAAATATATATTACATTGACATTGTAATTGTCTATCTGACAACTAACTGACTTTCAGCACATGTCAAAACACACAAGCTTCAACTCCAAATTGTCCTCCAGAACAATATGGCCAGCCTGTCAAAGTTAGATGTTCTGGAATTGTCTATTAGCTGGTTTCAAAAATAGTATAGCTCTCCTAACTGACTCTTGTTATGGTATAAATTGTGATTTTTGAATAAACTTCACTACATTTAAACCAATAGGTTCATTAACCCCATATACATCCACTACCCTACTTTTTTGGTCCCCAGCATTGTTCACTAGACCTTTTGGTCATGTTATTACACTTCCGGGATAATTCGTTCTCAAACTCAGTTGGTCACAATTTACAATCGCAAACAACATTAGTTCCGATTCATGTTGGAAGTGAAAATTGGTTATAGTTCACGATAAAAAGCAACGTTCCTCGACGAAAATCTAAGTTGGTTACAATTTACGACAAACGCCTACTTTGGTCTCAATTCATTATGGAAAGTTACGTTGGTCTCAACTATTGAATTGGGACTCTCTACGTTCATCTACTGTGAGGGCAAAAATATTTACTCGAAAGTACAAATATCATAATGCTCACAAATGATTAATTTGGCATCTGAAACATTCTACACTGAATAAACAACAGCTGTTGGACGAGTTCACCATCCTTTTCCCGTGTATCAGTGGCTGGATGTAAGCGAAGACAGAGCTAGTCTTCCAGCTGCTGAGTGATGGTGCACAAACAAAATATGGGGATGTGATAATTCTAGGTTTCAAATGTTTTAAAGACCCAAGGATGAAACTTTATTGAATTTCGTCACAAAAAGCTTCAATTATAATAGCTCAATGATTATATTTTCTTATATTTTTGGTGTAGGATGATGCAGTATCGTATCGTATTATATATAAATCATTGGATTGAGAAATATATTGGAACTGTAGGTTGGTGGATGTACAAAGTCTATTTCTAAAAAAGATGCATGTATAAAAACGAATTAACCAACGAATGTCAGTCATTAAAAATAGGTTTGCTGCAATGTTCCAGTAATGTTGCTAATGGGTAATGTTTTCATTTCCACTCCGTCCAGATCACATAATTTGGAGATCCATCAGTTTTGATACATTCTTTATGGTAAGGTAACTTCCTTCATTGCAGATTCTTCCACTTTTTGCCATTAATATCATCATTTTGGTTTCCAGTTTTTTGGTAACTTTCAAAAACTAAACCTGCATCAAAACCGTCCTCTTATCTTGCAAGCACTATTGTATATTTCTCGCCATCGCTTGTTTTTTACACTGGACTAATGAAGTATCATCTTTCCATGTTTTTCCTATTTGACTTGCTCTTGGAACATTTGGTTTGAATGAGCTGGAAGTATTTTCCTCTGAATATCAGCTTGGATCGTACACCAGGAAGTTCCATACAAAATTCCTATTATTAGTTTGTCCAAACTCAAAACCAATTTAATATATCAGTTAGTAATTGTTTTTTGTTTTACTACAATGTACATCAGGCATTTCTTCTCGCATTTCACAACATTCAGCTGATAATGATTGTACATGGATATATTTGCAAATTATAAGAATTTGGGAAAATACAACGAAACATGTGGTACTCGAACTTTATTTAATTGTAGGTATGGATCAAGAGCGTGTTAGATTAACTCGAGAGGAGGACTTATATAAACAAGAGATGTTGAGATTAGAAACAGATTTGGGTGACCTTGAATCCACAGTAGAAGAGCTCAGAGGAAACGTTATTAATAGGAAAACAAGAGTGAATATGTCTGATGTGGAAAATATGGCCTTAGTATTGAGTAAAAGTTCCAAAACTGTTGCTGATCTTAAATTAAGGTAAATATATTTAAACATTGGGAACCTTGAGAAATGAGAAAACCGTCGACAAATTGAAATTTATGTCTTTGCATAGACACACATATTAAGTTAAGAGTTGAAATAGGTACATCACTTATAAGTAATGGATAAAGTTCGTTTGCATGTTATTCCGTGGAGGATTCCTAGTACGATATTGCCTCTTACGTTTTCAAACCCAAATCCTTTACCTGTCCAGCAATACCTGATACTTATAACCACTTCCACAAAAAGCTACGAATCGCTTGTCCTCATGGGCTAATCACTTATGGTTTATCAAAGAAACACTCACACACTATAATAAACTTAATTCATATTCACACTACCTAATGTCTACTACTTTATCTACACCACTTGCATTATTTATATTCACTAGTTTACTGTATACTGAAAAACTTTTCGACTCACTCAAAAACCCGCGTATATATAGTCCTTCGCAACTCTAGAACCTCCTTGAATTCACCACCGTCTACGTATGCGATGCTTTCACAACAATCAGAAATAAACCATCGCATTACTCTGTTATGGAATCTTCTAGAAAGGTCACATTCACCAAAATTTATAGCTCACGACAGGACCGGCTTCTGAATCATTTCGTTCGTAACATTGCACCCTCCGTAATACACTTACCGACTTAAAATTCGATTCATTCAAAATAATGATTTATTTAAAAATGCTATAACTTTGAAATGCGGAAGCTGATTTATTTGAATTTTTCAGAAACTTCTAGATAAAATACTGTAGTTTTGAGATTATTATTCGGACATCTAAAAGTAATTCAGTATTCGCTGGATATACAGGGGGGAAAAGAAAACAATTTTTTCCTCTACTTTTGACACAACCTGTAGGTTAATTCTGCTAGTAGATCTGCACACAATTAACTTTATCAAGAAGACTGATTTGTTTCCAACATTTTGTTTTTCTATTTAACCCAATATCTTAATTTGTTTGTGAAATGTGACGGTTTGAAGAAAATGCAACATTTTAGAAATGGTCATAATTTAAATGACGGTAGAAAGTAAACTACAAAATATCAGAGTAATACATAATTCTATAAACAAATCGAACAACAAATAAACTAATAATTATTACAAATTAATAACGGGTATTTCCCCCACTAGCGCGAATAACTGCCTCTATTAGATGTCGAATCTCCATCTGGTCAATCTGATCCCATCCTTGGACCACAGCATCTGTCAAAAAATTTAAATTACTTGGAGAAGGAACTTAGTTACGAACTCGTCTGCCCATCATGTCCCAGACGTGCTCAATTGGATTGAGGTCTGGGCTACGTGATGGCCAGTTCACCCTTTGAATTTCTGTTTCGTCCAAATATTGAGATACAATCCTCGCAATATGTGATCGAGTGTTGTCGTGCATGAACATGAATTCGTTTCCCATAAACGGTGCAAGTGAAATTACATGTGGATCTAGCACATCATGAATATATCGGTTAGCTGTCATTGCTCCGCCGCCAACAATGACTAAATCAGTACAAGCTTCCATGCTTATGCCGCCCCAAACCATTACCGATCCTCCTCCATAACTGAGTCTTGTGGAAAAATTAGCTTGGTCAAACCTTTCGCCTCTTCTTCGGTATATTCTTTCACGGCCATCTGGAGAACGTAAACAAAACCTTGACTCGTCAGAAAATAAAATCCTACTCCAGTCATCGACATTCCAATGTTGATGCTCCCTGGCAAATCGAAGACAAGCTGTTCTGTGATTCCTAAGTAATTACGGACCAGTTGCAGGTCTTATGGAGCGTAATCCATGTTCTCGTAATCGCCTTCGAATCGTTATTTCGTTAACAGCTACTTAGCTTACTTGTTCCAAACGATTTCGAGCCATGACAGCAGTAGTATTTCTTTCTCGCAAAACGTTTAATGTTACAAAACGATCATCTCGAACATTTGTAGAACGTCGTCTGTCAGATCCTCTTCGTCTCGAAAAACTACCAGTTTCACTGAAACGTTGTACAGCTAGCTCTCTGGACACTACACCTTGTAACACCCAATATTCTAGAAGCATAATACTCAGACCTACCATCATGTACCAGAGCAACTGCTCGTGCTGCATCAGTAGGTGTTAAATTAAATACTGATAATTAAATTGCAATTGCCAAGTAACAAATATTTGACAGTTGTCATATTGCGAGTTGGCCACAGCACTCTACTTATTTTGTAGTTTATTCTCTACTGTCATTTAAATTATGCCATATCTAAAATGTTTGCATTTCCTTTAAGCCGTCACATTTCACAAACAAATCAAGATATTGGTGTAAATAGAAAAACAAAATGCTGGAAACAAATCAGTCTTCTTGATAAAGTTAGTTGTGTGCAGATCTACTAGCAGAATTAACCTACAGGGTGTGTCAAAAGTAGAGGAAAAATTGTTTTCTCTCCTCCTCTGTATATGCGGCGAGTATTAAATTACTTTTAGATGTCCGAATAATAACCTTAAAACTACAGTATTTTATCTAAAAGTTGCTGGAAAATCCAAATAAATCAGCCTCCCCATTTGAAAGTTATGGCATTTTGAAATAAATCATTGTTTTGAATTGATCGAATTTTAAGTCGGTAAGTGTAGTAAGCTCCTCCTGGAACTTCTGTGTAGCCGGGACTGGATGTTTGAATCGGCAACTAAATATATTTTCACACTTTCCGGTCGAATGGAAGTAACAGTCTTCATCGGATACTGATAACGTGAGGAATAGCTGCAGATTAAAATGTGGACATGGGTATTTATGAAGATCACTTCCACCATATTCCTAATAACTCGCCAATCCAAGTGGTTGCTCTCTTTGGCATCGCTAGCTTCTTCTCGTTGGATTCCAGCACCTGGTCTCGAAGACTTCCCACACATTCCGGTAGGTAGATAGATCTTGAAATTTGTCATCTGTTAACAAATAGAAGATGTGTCGTGAATTGTGTTGAGTCTCAGTGTATTGCCAGGGGCTGGAATCTGTTCTGAAAGTTTTTCTAATCGTCCAAACTTCTTTCGGAAGTCGAATGCCAAACATCGTGCATTTTTGGTATTGGCTGGGATGTTGTGTGCCGGTGAATAGTCTCGCGGGAGCGTGAACAAATATTGTCGTTGCTCTGTAGTGACTCCAAATCTTGCTCCACCGGTACCTCCATATGCGCCTGTAAATTCTTCGATGGCAGGGTCAGGATCTTCCCAGATGTGGTTTACTCCTTCTTTTTTGACATGGTCTCCTTCGAATGGAGCTTATGCGATAGATGAATTCTCAATTAAGTATGGACCCTCCCAAGATTTTTGTAGTTTTGGAGAAATGCTCATTTTTCCCGTCGGGTTGTGTAACCATACTTTGTCCCCTTCTTTGAAACTACCTTCTGCAGCGTGCGTGTCGTACTGTTTTTTATTCTGTCGCTGGCAACTTGGAGATTCGTTCGAAGCAATTCGTGTACATTGTCCATCCTTTTTCTTAACTGGATCACTTAGTCTTCTCCCGTTAGATCTCCTCCAGGTCTACAACCAAATTCCAGATCACAATGAAACCTCATTTTGCGTCCAAATAGGATTTTCGCAGGTGTTTTCCCTGTGCACTCATTGATGGCAGATCGATAAGCCAAAACAAATAGAGGAAGGTACTGGTCCCAATCTCTGGTGGCTGGAAACTGCTTTGGACAGGTATTTTCCAATGGTCCTGTTTATTCTTTCGACTATTCCATCTGCCTGTGGATGCGATGATGCTGTCGTGGTCTTCCTCATTCCCAGCTTGTCACACATTTTCTGGAATAAATGGCTTTACAAATTCCTTCCCTTATCGCTGTGAACTTCCAAGGGCACTCCATATCGGCTAATGAACTCTTTCACCAATACATCGCGACAGTTGGGGCCTTTTGATTCGGTATCGCATAAACTTCTACCCATTTGGTAAAATAATCCATCACAACCAGAATGTATTTACCATCATCATCTGTCGTCGGAAATGGTCCAGCGATATCTGATGCAATTTTTTCAAATGGGCTTCCAGCACTATACTGTTTCATGGAAGCCTTTCTCCTGCGATGTGGTCCATTACTCGTAGCACAACTCGTACACTTCTCACATCAGTCCTTTACATCGTCCATGCTGTTCATCCAATAATACCTTTGATGGGCTTGCTGAATGGTTTTCTTCACTCCCAGATGACCTCCCGCTGGACTGTCGTGTAACTTTCTTTGTACCTCAGCTAGTTTCCTTCTCGAGATAACTATTTTTTGTCTATTCTTGGAACCATGATCGTCTTCAGGGACTCGTTTCAACAGACGTTCCCGGACAAGGGAGTCCCACTGAGCAATTGTGACGTCATTAACGTATTTCCTAACAAATGTCGACGTAAATTTTATTTGTTACTTTGGACAACTCAGTTGTTATACTTTGTAAACAATTCTTAAGATATGTCATTGATTATAATTTTGAGGTTGAGTGTAAAATTCAACATTCAACTAATATAACATAGATAATATAAGACAAATCAGCAGAATACGTTACCGACGTATGACGTGAAGGCAGAGGATGGTTGAACAAATCATACGACTAAATTTTGATTTACTAGAGGAAAAAGGAAAAGGGTCTGCTATCCATATAGCTAACATACTGATCTGTTGTTGGAATTCATGGTACCAATTTGATCTGATCCTATAAAATAATAAATCAGGATTAATGTTGACATATGTAATTATGACTGAAAATAAGGTAGGTAATTAAAAGTTTTCATAAAACAAGCTAGTTATATTTGTTCAAAATATATTTACAATAATAGTTCCACTACCATTTCACTATATATATGCATATTACGCATAGAGATAGTAATAAGGGAGGAGACGAAGTCACGTGATCTAAAGCGTACTCGGTCAGCCATTTTCGTACCACGCTAATGGCAAAGTTATTTTTAAGTGTCATTGGTGTTGTAAATTACATTTTTGAAGATACTTTTGTTTCAATTGATTGACTAAAATGGATTCTTGTGCTGTTAGAAGTTGTACCAGTCGAAACGGCGTGGATACTAAAAAATCTTCGGGAATAACGTACCACAGGTAAGATAAATAACATGCAGTGGTGTATTACAAATATTTCAAACATGAGTCTGTTACACAGTAATAGTTACTATTGTACTTTAATTTACATATAGGTACTTATACAATGCGTCCAAAAAGTAGTTTCGTTACTTTATGTTTTTTATACCTGCCTACCTGTACTCCAGTCACAAAAAGAGAATGAAATGGGCAAAAATGAATATTTTGGTGCTAATTAAAACGTTGTATTTGGTATATGACAAAATCACGTCGCCATGAGGCTTGAAAACTTACGTTATAACTGTACCAATCAATATTAAAAAGGAATCACTGCATTACATTGATTATCAATACTAAAAATTCATATCAAATCCAAATATTATTTCTTATACTTTTCCTAATTTCATGCTACCCGAAACAAGAAAAGAAAGAATTGAAAATAATAACGCATAAAAAATAAATGATAATTTCACGAGTTATAAAATTAATCAAAGTTGGCTATATATAGTGACAGTGACAAGTTCCTTATGACATGGTTTTTCATAATTATTTGCATTGTTAACACTTGGGTGTCGTGAGATGAAAATAATTAATTAAATATTTATCAATAAAATGAATGGCGACACGTACAATCTTTGTTCCTTTTGTACAGAATGTGAGCATATTGAAATTTATTATAAAAATGTAAAGTATTCAACTGATTTGGTGAAAAATTTTGGCCTAGAGCCTGAACAAGGGGATCTATTAAAGGAAATTAGCAATCTTTTTTGTGAAACTATTTCATATTTCACCCACAAATCCTTTGCGGAAAAGAACAAAATGGTGTTGAAGTAGTACTATTATTACAATTAAAACCTGCTTGAGACAGCCTGAAAAAAAAGTAAAAAGGGAAACATTATTTCAATTCTTATGAATCTACCTAAATACAAAAATGATTTTTCCTACAACCACATGTATATATTATCCATTTCCTGCACAGTTTACAGAATGGAAATGTAGACCATATCGGTTAAATGAACGTATATGATTTCATATACATCCCAGAACGTATATGAAATCCACCAATCAGCATTCGAGTTTAGTACTCGTCACTCATCTTATTTTTAATTTAAAGAAACGTCAAAATAACTTGTCGAAAAAAGTCTCTCCCAGAAGCACTGGATCAAGAATATTCATTTACAAAAATAAACTTAAATAAAATAATCCGTATAAATGAATAGCAAATACTAAAAATAGAATAAAATGGGTATTTAATGGACTACTGATGGACGTTAGTTCTCATAAAAGTACGTAATACTTCTGACGTTTTATTGGTATAAACCTCGGTAGTCGACTGGTACACATACCAGATTCTCACTCGGGTTCGATTCCCCGTGAAGAATTTTTTTTTCAATTAATAATTTCATTTTCAAATGATTATTCTGCTTGATATTCATAACGACAATAGGTAGACGCTTGGAATATTTAGCAGAATATTCATTATTATAGATAAAGCTACGGTACCCTCCGTGCGGGAGTCCGACTGGCAACATCCACTCATAACAGCATCGCATATTTGAAAAGGGAAACCGTAACATTAAACAAATTGTACATTTAAAAACTGTACTAACGTTTATCACAAAAAATTAGTGAAGACATAAAATTGAATTGGTACGAATATAAATAAAATTGTTAAAACTTTTTAATTTCAAGTTATATTTATTTTACAGCTCATTCAAATGTTTATTTTCTAGATTTTTTCTTAAATGGGTCGTAGAAAGAGTATACTGTTCGACTTGTGTGAATTGTCCATATCGAACTCGAACTATTGAGCACTCCGCCTATGGCGTCGTGCTCAAACTTCGTCCTAGTGCGACATGGCCATCATATTCACACTAGTTGCACAAACTACTATGAAGACATTAACTTCCGGCTTTCATACGAATTGTTTGATAGATACCGGGTCAACGTGTTCGTTTATCAATGAGAATCTAGTTGATTGATTGGAACTTGATGAAATTCCGCGTATTACACCATTACAATGCTTTTCTGGAATTTCCTGGCGTAATATTGGAAATTGAATTTGTGGTAGTACTATATAGCCATTCCGACTATAATGTCGTTATAGGCGGACGTATTTTCATGAATATGACGTATGTATGTATATTGGAGTGACATTCCCTGAGACCCAGAAGATCTATTGTGCGCCCTTGCTTCTACTCAGTTTCTGAGATGAACTTCGGAAACTAGTAACTTCTTTAGTCCTATTTCCCGGAGGAATTTGAGGAAATCTGCAGGCTTCAACTCAGGCGAATGTTCCTCTTCTATCCAGGAGGTCTATTCACTAACAGTGAGAGCTCCTACGAGAGTACACATTTATAAAGGGCGCATGCGGGCTATATCATAATTTGCAATTTCGAGAAAGCTCGCAAGCGCACTTTATCAAGTGTGTACTCTCGTAGGAGCTCTCACTGTTAGTGAATAGACACCCAGTAATCTCCCAGGTGCTGTACTCTACGATTCTGAAGTGCTGTGCAGTTGGAAAGCATGTTGGATGGATGGAGGTTTCTTTTTCCATGCTACAAAATCTACATTCTCCTTCCCTCACTATCTTGAGCCTTTTCAGGTGCCCATTCAGGCGACAATGTCCCGTTGGGATCCCTGTTAAAACTCTCAGCACAGTTTTACCTTAACTTATGCATTCATTTGATCTCGACAGGTTGTAGTTACCCAGGAGAATCTTTGATTGTATAAGCCCTACTAGATCTTTCCAATGGTCAGATCTCCTCTTTTTCTTTGCAATGACTTCGCTCGTCCTCGTCTCTGCTACTCTTGTGGTGAGCAGTTCTGACATCCATTTGAATATTGTGCTGTCTACACGTCTTCTGTTTATGCTCTTTTGACAGCCTCATGTGGAGTATTGTCAAAAGCTCCTATGTCTGAAAATGCACATACTACAGTTACTTGGTTGTCTAGAGCACCTCGGATATCCTCCGTTAGTTGTTCTAGTGCAGTCTCCGTAGATCTGCCTGCCCGGTAAGCATGCTGACATAGGTGGAGAGGTAGTCTCTTTAGAATTTCCGTTCCAATACGGTTGTCAATAGCTTTTGTCACCGTTTTGAGCACAAACGATGTTAGACTAACTGGTCTTCCTTTTTCCAGTTTTTGGAATGAAGGTAACTATTGCCCTTCAGGTATATAACCCAGTTCCAAGCTGTTTCGAGTAATTTTTTTTCCAGGTCAAGATGGTGCTTATCCCTTCCTCCTGGATATGTGAGAGATTTCTTTCCACACAGGAGCTATAGTTCTACAAATCTCGTTTTCTTGGTATTCTGTATTCAGGTATGCCTAGTTTCAACTGAAATGTTATGATACTATGATCGGAGAGAGATGGTTCACCCGATACTGTCCAATCTTCTTCTATATGTTCTAGGTCCTGTGTTGCCAGTGTGAAATCTGAAACTTTTTTCCCCACCCTTGTTACAAATGTGGGGGTATTCCCTATAATGTGGATATTGAGGTTTTTATTAGATATATCCTAAAAGTTGCTGACCTCTCTGGTTGGTGTTGCAACTGCCCCAAATGGTGTTGGCATCCCATGCCAAAAGTAGAGGTAGTCTGGTCTCTTCACAGTACTTAGCTAGCCTTTGTACCTCTAGGGGAGGGTGGGGTGCTGGCTCATCTCCCCCAAAGTAGCATGATGCTATCACTATTTTTTGCCCTCCTTCTTGTTGTCAAGGTGGAACGAGGTCCCGAGTCATGTATTCTGAAGGACAAAAATCCATGTTCTTGGTATATAACTCCCTGTGTGATATACTATTTTAGCATCTTTACATGCCAATCCTCTTACCTGGTTATTATTAACCCAAAGTTCTTGAATTAAACACATCCCCCATTGGTCCTTGGTGAACAATTCTGTGATCATCACCCATGCTCCTTTGGGATGGTGAGCATTAACTTTCTTCCTTTCTACACTACGCGAGTCGACACTGGCCTTGGAGGAAATAAAACCCTTCTCCGTTTTCCTTTCCCCTTTTTTTCTAATGCCATGTACGGGTATTTTCCCAATTTGGGAACCAGTTGTTCTTGATTTTTCAACAGGATAGATTATCTATTTTTGCCCTCAAGACTAGGCCTTTGCTCTCTTCTTTTGGGTCGAGGACTTTAATCTGGTTTGTTTCCAAACGCACTTCAAAGAAGCTTCCCTTCCTCTACGCCTTCGCTTCTTGGGAGGAGGATCGTGGCGATATGCATTTTTGGGATGTCGTTTCCCTGACACACCGTCAGTTCTACTCCCTTCCAAACTCCAGCTCGGGTTGATTTTACTTCTAATAATTGCAAAAATTGACTCACAGTGGCACAAAGTCAAGACGGGGAATGCAAACAAATCATTGAGTCTTTTAATAATACCGAGAAAGATTATGCCTCTCGGAAATATGAATTCAAAAAATAATTATCTCAACTGAAGCATGGAGAAATTTGTGTCATCTGATGGTGTCGGAACAACAGTCAGGCAACGTTTGAAGTGCATATTTTCTGCAAATTGTAACAAAGAAAAACAGTGATTAATGACTACCTACCTATACGACTGTCGACAAAGCCACACCTATTTTGTTTGTTTCCGTTAAATATTATAATTATGTCAATTCACTCATTTTTTGTAACTAAATATTAAATATAAGTTGAGCCAGCGAGTGATTTGATTGATACAGTCCACTATATCGGAACATAAAATGATCCTCCTCACGTATGTTTAACTAATAAGATTACTCAATTGAAAAAGTGTTGTCAATCGTATAATTATCAAGACAAAGCACGTGGTCGTCAATGGAGAACAAGTTTGAAAAATTAGTGAGAAGCCTACAAATTAAGTGAGATTTCCTCATTTACCTATTCATTTGTTCACCTACTAGGTACCTTACAAATATTCCTTTTTTCCAACCTCATGTGATTTTACGTGGTACAATTATTGATATAAATCTATTCAAAATTTATTAAGCTAAATTATTCGATTTGCATTGTCGATTTGGCCAACAATTTTGATATTATTTCAGTTCCAATTTTAATTATTCACAGTTTTGTGAATTACCTAGTTACTGTTATTATAACAGTTTTTTTAAAGAAGGTCGCGACTTATTCTTCGTTGTTGTCGCATGTTGTACCGGCACACTTATATGTATCATGTTTTCATTCCCACGATTTCAAATAAAAAATGTTACGGACTCAGTGATTCAGAAGCCTGTCCTGTCGCAAACTATAAATGCGACCTTTCTAGAAAGGCTCTTCAGGTAATGTTCCAGACTGTTCTCGCAGCGTGGGAGGTGAATTCAAGAAAGTTCTAGAGTTGCGGAGAACTATATAATACAGGGTGAATCACGACCAACGGGATGGAGGTTTATAGTGAGTTTTAAAATGTTTTTCACTTCAGTAGTTTGTACATTCATATAGGCTATATTTTAAAATGATTTTGAAATATACAGGATGTTCCAATAAAGTGTGACGTATCAAAGTTATATTTTTTCTCATGGAACACTCTATATTTTATTGCATTCTCTGATTGCCCCTAGAAAATAAAGTACTTCTTCATAATGGTTCCCTATACCTAAATACAGAGGGTTCCGAGTTATGCTGACTTTTTTAAAAATGTGAACACTTCGAAAAAAAATTAATAACCTATTGATATAACAAATTCTAGCAAATTTTCTCTTACATCTCAATGGTTGGACATTTGTTGAATGTATTCCACGATTGAGTACTAAATATCTATTCACAGGGTGTTCTATTTAAAATAAACTCGATATTACCCATTGAAGGATCTAATAATTAACCAAAAAATTCTGAACACCCTGTGTTTTGATAATTCACCATATTCAAAAAATGTCCTCTTTAGAATTGTATAAGGATGTCCTATACCTAGGTATTATACTTTTCGTGCAATTTACAATTTTCTTATCGTATGGAAAATTGAGCTTAAAACAAAAAATTAATACAAATCTAGTCAGTACCCAACTTAATGACATGTCATTTTGTGGCATTTATCTGTTAATTCTCTAAACAATCTTGCGTTAGTTAAACGGAAGAGTCGACATGATACTTTGCATTGGGGCATGTTCAGAAAATTGTCTCCTAGCATCTAGAGTTTATGCTCAAAAGTACCCTGATAGAATTCACCCAAAGAAGGAAGTTCTCGAAAGACTGCTTAAGAGATCGTGATACTGGTAGCGGTGAATACGAGAAAGTGACCAAAACGAAACCAGTTACTGGCGACAACGCCAACGAATTTTATGTACTGATGTCGGTTACGGAAAATCCTAATACCAGTACTAGAAATATTTCAAGTGAATTAGGAATGAGTCAAATGAGTGTGTGTAGGATACTCAAGAAAAATCGCTACCATCCGTATCATATCCAACTACACCAGCAGATGACACAACAGGATTATGATAATCGTTTAAAATTTTGTTTATGGACTTTGGATAAAGTTGGAGAAGATCCTGATTTTATCAACAATGTCTTAATTACTGACGAATCAACTTTCCACAATAATGGGTTAGTGAATAGACATAATTTTCATTATAACGATACAGCAAACAAACATTTATTCCGCACTGTTGATCGCCAACACCGATGGAGTGTAAACGTTTGGGGAGGTATTGTGGGCGTGTATATGTAGGATGGTAGGAAATTTTTGAGTTTTTTGAAAAAATACTTCTGAATCCTTCTCGAACACCTACTACTCAGCATCCTAAAGAAAATGTGGCTACAATTGGACGGAGCTTCTGCCCACTCTTCACGTGCAGTAAGAGACTACATCAATAAAAAATTCAGAGATAAATGGATAGGGAGGGGCGGTCCTTATAATTGGCCAGCTATGTCACCAGAATTGACCAAGATGGAATTTTTTCGAATGGGGTTTACTTGAAAAATATTGTGTATTCTAAACCCCCTACTCCCCCTACTCCCCCTACTCCCCCTACTCCAGACGATATGAAATTGAGAATATCGAACGCTTTTGTCGTACTATAACACCCGATATGTAGGTGAATCGTTGGAAGCTAGAATCACGTGTTGCATTGCACAAGATGGCAAGCATTTTGAACATCTATTATAGTAATTTCTCATTTTTGCTTTAAATAATTTGTTGTTCGTTTTGTGTATTTATGTATTTGCTTTATTGAAAATGTGTTTTTGTTTTATTATGTTCTCAAATACTTATCGGTGAAAAATGAGCTAGTGTACCTCAGCAACTACAAGTGTGCATTTTTATTGGCAACTGCCCACATAGCAATGGAATATTTTCAAGAAGAATATGGATGTGCAAAGCATGTTCTCAAATAATACCAAAACGAGTGCTATAAATAGATTGTGTTGCGCCCTGGTCACATGCTGGACATGTTTTCAGAATGTGATGAAAGATGTTCTTATAAGATGCTGAGTATGTGCCCAGCACTAAAAAGCTCAAAGTGCCAGCAAGCATGTGATAGCACATCCTTTTCACATGCTACGCATTTTCCAGCTATAGGCCTTCTGATATACAGTACATCCTAGGCATGTGTTATCGGCGTATATATTATATACCTATCCGAGTGCTATTAATCTCCTTCTATACATGTGCTAGTGTAGATGCTAAGCACATGCTTAGGATATTTCGTATTATTTGCAGGACCTATGCATATCCATTACACTTCCTTTTACGAAAAGAATGTACTTTGCACATGCTCTTCTGAAGTTTCTCGCTTGCAATGCATACACTTTTTAGGTTCTATGTACATGATATAGAAGTAAACTTTTTTGTCAACCTCTTATTTTCATTTACCATTTACTATTCACCATTATTAATTAGTTCAATGAAAAATCCTTGTTCTGGAGGGACCTCCATGCCATCTGTATGCCATGTTGATCACGGCAACCCCTACGCCAGGTAAGTATAATTCCTTAGCTTTGGTCCGGTATTTGATTTCCGTAGTTACATATGAATTGGTGTAAAGTTACAAATAAACGTCAGCGCCCTCTTTTGATGAGTTTATGTATTATTTCGAATACTTTGTTGAAAAGGAACTCTTCTCAAATGTATTTCCTTAATAACATTATCTATATAGTTGTTCTCAATTCATGAATGTTCAATCAATAATCAAATAAATTTTATACACGCTGTATTTCTCAATTGAATTCAGTAACCAATTGAAGAAATGTAGATGCTGTCTATACTCTTCCAAATAATGTGTTATTCACATGCGATAAAGCATATTCTGAAACAGGATGTGATCGCATGTGCGAAGGACGTATTCAGCATGTGCATTGAATATACCAAATAATGTTCTATGTTTTATACTTTGCACATACTAAGAATATGATTTAAGATTAGTCATCAGATTATTCTAAGTGTATATTATAAATGGAAAGATATATATGATAATGACTTCAATATCGAATGAAGTAAGCTTAATTAAGAATATATATATTAAGTCATTATCGCATGCTAAAGGTATATACTCGCCTTTGACTTTATTTTATGGTACATGCGTAGCATTTGCTTGAAATATACCAAATAATATTCCATGTTTTATATATTGCACATGCAAGGATGGGCTTTTGGGTTAATTCTGATATCGGCGATGTACATTTAAAATGTAAGGGTACAACACGACAACACTTTGAATCTATTAAACGAAAATAGTACATATTTATTCATTCATGTATGTCAAACGAATAAAACGTGCTGAAGATCTTATGTAAAATTACCTGACCTGATTGATAATCCCTATCATGCTTAGGATATCTGTGAAATGAAATACTTCTGATATTCTTCAAGGTATATACTTAGCATATGAGCTGAATGTAGTGAAAAGGATCTTAGTTAATGGTAAATCATTATTACATGCTAAATATATAATTATAAAAAAAGCTTCAGGTGTACTTTTATGGTATGTGCGAATCATATGCGAAAGATCTACGGAAAAAAACAAGTTTGAATGTAAGATTCTTAGCACTTGCTATAGATGTATGTACAGAGATGTGCTCTAAAGTATGTGGACAGCATATACTAATTATGTACCTAAACGAACATCTTTTACGGGACGTTGAAGGCATATACTTGGCATATGAATCTTCTTTCAATGCTATGTGGGTGTTGCTTCGCTATATTTGTATTTCTTCCGCAACCCGGCAACACTGTAAAGAAGGAAGACCCCAGGGTGCCGATTCTCGGGCCAGGGAACAGCGCTCCCTGAGAGGAGAGATCTTTTGTCCTTGTCACTGAAATGACTGAGTAATCAAACGAAATAATGACAAAAAATGTGTTCTCTTGGGGAGCGCTGTTCCCTTGACCGAGAATCAACACCCAGACGAGTGCCGACCATAGATAACATAAGTGCCGACTGCGGCCAAATGAAAGAAAAGAGAATCATAGAGACTTTCATACGCTTCACTCCGATTATAACGATTATAATGTATTTTTTTGTTTCATACATATACTAAACTACTAAGTAAATATTCAGTTTCTAATTAGTTAATTCATTGTGTCTAATTTAACTAAAATAAATGGTCCTTAAGTGGAAAGAAACATAAAATTGGTCCTTCGTCGCTGGATAAATAGTGCACTAGAAACAATGGTTATGGTTTGGCTGCTAAAACCGGTAAGATGCGCATTCCTTTGAATCATCTTCCTTAAGCAAGATTCTTTTGAAAACATTATTTGTAGTATTCATGCTCGCATATTTTATTCTTTTTTGTAAAAGTACATTTGATTCATTTGTAGTTGAAAAACATTTATAGGTTACGTTAACGCTTTGAAAATCTTGTCTCTAAAGCTACGCTCACACTTTTTCGTATTTGTTGTTTGATTTGAATTGAAAAATGGCAGATGAAAAACTAAAAACTCTTAAACTAACTAGAAAATCTATTAAAAGCTCTCTTACTAGATTTAAAACATACTTTGAAGGTCAAGTTAATCAAGCTCAACCCGATATAGACACCTTGGAATCACGTCTTGCTCACACCTTAACATTACTAGAAGAATTCGAGAATAATCAATTAGAAATAGATTCCTTAAACTATAACGATCAGGATAGTATCATAGACAATGACAGTAGAAATGTTTTCTAAACAAGCTATTTTGAGGTAACAAGCAAAGCAAAAAGATTTTTAGCTGATCAAAAAGCTCAAAATATTGCAAGTAATAGCTCTATACTTTTTGATAATAATTCAGATTCTATTCAAAATCATAGTAACACTTTTAATCATATTAAGCTACCTGACATAGAGCTTCCGACATTTGAAGGTTCTTACAAAACTTGGGTTTTCTTCCGTGAAACCTTTATGTCAGTTATCGACAATCACCCATTCATTCCAAAGTCACAAAAATTAAACTATTTAAAAGGTGAACCCTTTAACCTGATTGAATCCTTAGAAATTTGTGACGCAAATTACGAAATAGCATGGGCTTGTTTAACAGATAAATATGAAAATACTGAAAAACTTATTAACAATCAGGTTGAGGAGTTGTTTAATCTTCCAGTAATACAAAAGGAAAATCATGCCTCTCTAAGTCGGCTATTTGATAGCACAAATCGAATCCTAAAGGCTCTAAGAGCTCTTTATGAGCCTGTTGATTACTGGGACACCTTGTTAGTTCACTTATTAACAACAAAACTTAGCAATTCGGGTTGGGATGCATGGGAAGCTAAAAAGCCCAAACGTGAGAAACCTAACCTGAAAATATTCTTGAATTTTCTAAATGATCGTTGCGACGTCTTTGAGTCTATGGAAGACAACAAATCCAAACAAAATCAATAAACTTTATCAAATAGTAATTATTCTAACCCTAGGAAAAATAGTTTCGTGAAATCTCTAACAACTCTAACAACCGACAATTCCAATAATTCGAGCAATGCTAATCATTATACTCCAAAATGTGTGATATGCGAAAAGAACCACACGGTATATAATTGCAGTTCATTTTTACAATTGGACGTTAATGAAAGATATAACGAAACAAAACGTCAAACTTTGCCTCAACTGTTTACGAAAAAATCATTCCATAAAAGATTGTAATGCAAGCAAATGTAAAAAGTGCGGACAGGCACACAATACTCTTTTACATTTTAATGATAATAGTGTGAACGCGGCTTCCCGATTGCAAATTCGAGCGCTAGCGCAAGCTCAAGTAGGATAGTTAGTACCGAAAACGTTTCGCCGAAACACGATTTGAGCGGCGTTGCCGGTTAGCAATCAAAATCGCATTGTTCTTTATTCTCAGAAACTTGTATGTTATTATCAACTGCAGTTGTAAATATTTTAGATTATTCAGGAAAAACACACACTAGTGGTTCGCAATGTAATCTTATTACGACTAGTTCATGCGATAAACTAAGCCTAGAACAAACAAAAATTCAAGCTTCAATAACAGGTATCAACGAATCAAATTCTAAAATTCGCTCAAGAACTAGGGCCACTCTTCAGTCGCGCTTAAATCCCTTTTCTGTTAATTTAGATTGCCTAGTACTAGACACAATCACCGGATCGGTGCCATGTAAAACTTTCGACAAAAATAATTTGAATATACCAACTAATCTTATTTTAGCGGACCCTGGTTTCGACGTAACCTCTCCAATCGATTTGTTAATTGGAGTGGATATATTTTGGGAGTTGTTGTTGGTCAGCATAAGCTTGGTCTCAATGACCCATATTTACAAAAGACACATTTAGGTTGGGTAGTATCCGGTCCCTTGGCGCTTCGCGATTCAATCAACTCTAATACTTTATGTAACTTAAATACTTTGGATAATACAGATCTAAGTCTGCAATTAGAAAAATTTTGGAGGCTTGAAACTGTTGCAGAAAAAACTCACCTATCTCCAGAAGAGATATTTTGCGAGCAACATTTTCAAACCAATACCTTAAGAGATAACGCTGGTTTAGATTACGCGGATTTTCGTGGTCGTACTAGTTGCCTTAAAGACAGGATGATGTGGTAAATAGAAGCCACTAGAATCCTCATCGTTCGGTAATTTGTTCATGTGCCCGAGCTCTATATATTCACTTATAAATGATGAATATTGATCCCTTAAAGTCTCGTTTTTGTTAATTTTTCTCTCTAAAGAATAAAATCTATTTCTCGCAGTGTTCATAGGGTCTCCCAATTTCGATAAGTCGCACTTGACGTATATTTTCAGTCGAGGTATATGTACTCGCATGATACAATGGGGTTTTATTGTTCTTAATAAACTGTAATAATTCGTCAAATATCAAAATCCTAACCTTAAAATTGCAAGTAAAATCAGCGATAAATGTTGAAAAATCTCAGCTCCTTAGATCTCAGCTAATAACCATTTTGTGGTAAAGAAGCTGAGATTCAACTATGGGGCTGATATAGAGTTACGTTCTCGCATATATTATACATATTTTATCCCAATTATGAAAATCACTTCAAGTTCGGAAATGGGTGAAGATAGATAGATAGATAGATAAAGTAAAAAGCACAAAAGATACTCGAATTAATCCATGAAAGAACTACATCAAACATTTTTGATCGCGTATCCCAGAAAAAACCCAAGTTATGCTTTATTGGGTGATTTTTTTAAAAGCAAAATATAGAGAAACTTGCCTATGGGAAGCACATGCTAATATGGACCTACTGGTGTCTAAACTGGAAATGTTTAACATCATTAAAGAAGCAGCTCCATATGATATCGTAAAAAGCTTAACTTGTGAAAATCATACCAATAATAAATGTTTGAAACGGAAATGTAACAATTGTAACTACAAAGAAATTGGAATATTTGAATTTAAAGAAAATGACATTGCAAAATATGAAAAATGGAAGTGAGAGAAATTTTTTTTATGTTTTTGGTATAGTTAAATATTTGCACACATACCTATCACATGATAAATAATTTTGTCACAATGTAATGAAAATGTATGATAAAATCCATTAAATCTCAGCTCCGTGGCTTTGTCCCAGCAAAAATTATGAATAATGTGAAAAATATTTTGTATTTATTTGGGCCATTTATCTAGCACTATTCATCTCTTTTGGTTTTATCATTTAACTACATAATATGTGTTATTTTCAAATGTAGAAAAAACTAAAATTATTTTCGTCAAATCTGACGTTGCTGGTAGAATCACCCCTATATATTCTGCGAATATAAATGATCCAATAATGGAAAGACAAATTTAGTGCTTATTTGATAAATATATATTATTTACAACTCTATTCAGACTTGGATAGACCGGGCATTAGATAAATAACATACGATAGTTTACAAAAAAAATTATCACAATACAAGGTGTACTCCGACGAGTTAAAACTATATCTGTATATGGCAAAATACTTATAGTAAAGTCATGAAACTCACTACGTTTCGGTTTTCAGATGCGATCTTTTTAACTGAAATATTTTCAAAGAGACTTCCGGTTATTTTGAATGGAATACCCTGTATAATAATACATTTTTAAAATCTACGTAAAATTTTATATACTTATTTACTTTTGCCTGAAAACTTTTTCCGAAAAATGCATACTTTTTGAGTTATTGATTTTTTTGTAAAAATTTTGACCGTTGCAGACCCTTGTAAATTATTATTTCATGAGGATACCGTTGAATATGGGAATTGTTTCTGTTAGGTTCCTTTTAGCAAGGTCAGACGTATTTAAATCTATGTGGAAAAATATGCATTTTTCGAAAAAAGTTTTCAGACAAAAGTAATTAATACATAGGGTGTTCCATTTAAAATAACAAAGTTACAGTTGACTCCCGGTAGAACCAGAAGTCTGCCATCTTTGAAAATATTTTAGTTTAAAAGATCGCATCCGAAAACCGAAACGTAGAAATCTTCATGATTTTACTACGCGTATTTTGCCAAATACAGATAGTTTTAACTCGTCGTGGGACACCCTGTATATAAGAAAACATTACAATTATGTATGCTCAAACTACACATATATCATAAATTGAACTATCACCAATTGAAATCGAAATATAGAACAAAAGAGAAAAAAATGGTATATTAAAGTAGGTATAAGTGGATATTAAGGTCTTTAAAACACGCGCAAGCAAGTGTGTTAAAGACTAGTTATCCACGAATACTTCACGCTATTTTTTTTGTGGGTGCACTATGAAATTATAAATACTGGTCTATAACTACTACAACAACAAGAAATGGAAATCATAGATGGAAATAAGAACTAAATGTCAAATGGTTGAATTCGTGATGTATTATGATGTATACCTTGCGTTGTCATGGAAATGAGAAAAACAATTTGTATTTTGATCAAAGTTCAACCTTATTGAGTTCTGTGAATGTCAATAGTATTAATTTAAATACCATTTCCTAAGATTTGAAAAATCGAAATAATCAATATTTCAACAATACAAACGGCACTTTCCATTTTAATTTATAAATTTGACATTTTTAAATATTGTTCGAATGAAAGTTTTGACGTAACAAACTACTCCTGTCAGATCAATCATAAAAAATTGTCATCTAGACATGATTTAGACCATAGATTTAGACTTCGTTTCTCAAGTTGTTGATGTTGCCACGGTAACTTTACACGCGCGTTTTTTAAAGTTCGATTTAAACTCGCTGAGGCGTGCTTTAATGAGGTAAAATGGTTCACCAATAAAAAAAACGTATTAAAAGGTTTTTTGCATGTAAAATAGATTTATGTTCCTAAACAATAACGTCTAATTGACAATTTTCTGCAGTTTAAAATGTCAACAGATTTTTCTCTATTAGAATAATTTTCAATTAGAAACTGTAGAGGTGAAGATTTTTATATATTAGTTCGATAAGTTCGTTAAAAAAACAGTTGATTATGGCGGGAATTGAATCTAGGAACATGGCAACTAGATCATTACAGTCTAATTTTAGGTGTACAATTTTATGTATAGTTAAAATAATACCCTTCTTGGTGTGCGTCATCGATTGTGACGTATATCCGGGTTTTCGGCATGTCGTTCATTTTATTCGCTATCTTGACAAGTAGCTAACCTAAGATTTGATAAATAAAATCATTTTGATCGTATTCAGCCAAATTCGAAAAGGCAATGCGATTCATAATTACCAGGTTCTTTTTCTAACTGAAAATACTTTAGAACTTTCAAAATACTGATGTTTCTCCGTGTATTCATGCATATTTTTGTATTATTCATATAAATAAAACTATAAGATTAATATTCACTTTTCTTAAATACTAATTGAACGTAAACAACAAAGTAAAGACCTGTCAGTGTGACAGTAGAAAAAGACGTAAGACACATTGCCGCTGCGAAAGTTACGCCTTCATTTCAACTTCGCGATTTATAGGTTGCGCTGGCGCCTAATCTAAACATCAACCAATCAAATTTTTGTAAGTCAAAGATTAGGGTTAACGTTTGAAAAACATTCAAACGGTTCATTATTGTGATATTTTTATTAGGATAAATCACAGACCTGCATTTTTTCCATCTCTTCCTACGTAATGTGATAGAAGGAGATTAACAATCGATGACGCACACCAAGAAGGGTATTATCTCAATTATATGTATGTATACTTTGGCAAGTTTATCTGAAACCGTGGAAGGAACGTAGTCGAAAACATTCGACATTGCCACGTTTAACTATGAAAAAGTTGAAGTGCCAACTCTGTAGTGATGATAATTATAAATGGGTCTTTTTATTATTAACAATATTAAAAATATTAATAAACGTTAATTTTATCATGTGCTTGTTTCCTTGAATTTATTCTATTAACATTATTTTTCCAAATCATGAATATTGAAAGAGAACACTTTTCCAAATTTGTTATGGGCTTCTTGAAGATCTGGCAACGTTGTACGAAAACCATAATGACCACACCCTCCGAATTACATAATTGGTGATTTTTATCGACCAGCTGACTTCCTATTGGCAAGCGCGTGCGTATGTTCTCCCCTCTCACTTCGTCAATTGACTGATATTGATTTATCCAGTGGCGTTGGTATTGTCAGTTACCTTTGTAATTTCAGTTTTACTTGGTAAAATAGGTACCGTACGCCATTTGTACGTTTGACAGATATACGCCATGTTATTCCTCGCCTCTTACCGATGCCGCGTAGCTCCAGATAAACTTGCCAAACAATATGTATGTATTTTGGGGTGACAATCACTGAGACCTTTAGTTTCTATTGTGCCCCCTTACTCCTACTCAGTTTCTGAGGAGAGTCTTAGAAACTAGTTGTCCCTTCAGTCCTATTTCCTGGAGGAATTTTGGGATGTCTGCAGGCTTGAAATTGGGTAAATGTTCCTCTTCTATCCAATAACCTCCTAGGTGCTAAGCTCTATGATTATGGAGTGCTGTGCAGTTGGAAAGTATGTGGATGGAGGTTTCTTCTTCCATTCCACAAAATCTGCATTCTTCTTCCTCCACTATTTTGAGCTTTTTCGGGTGCCCATTCAGGCGACAATGTCCCGTTAGGATCCCTGTTAAAACTCTCAGCGCAGTATTATTCTGACTCATGCATTCATTTGATCTCAACAGGTTGTAGTCACCCAGAAGAGTATTTGATTGTTTAAACCCTACTTGATCCTTCCAATGGTCAGATCTTCTCTTTTTCGCGGCTTTGCTCACTTCTTACAATATATCATTGGGGCTGATTCCGCAAAAGGGTTTAGGCCCCCAGAAATGTATTTCAGTCCCCCTCTTTGCTAGTTTATCTGCTATTTCATTTCCTCCTATTTCAGTGTGTCCTGGAATCCATAGTAAGGTGACCATATTGTGCTCGCCTAGCTCATTGAGTTTGTCTAGGCATTTTCACACCATTTTGGAACTGATAACACAAGAGCCCAGTGCTTTAATGGCTGCTTGACTATCCGATATTCTGATAATCCTTTGTCTTATGTATCCTTTATCAATATTGAAGTGGGCGCACTTTCTTATGGCGTGGATTTCCTCTTGAAAGATACTTGGGGTTTTACCAAGTTTTTAGAGTGTTTGGTTCCTGGCCCGAACACTCCTATCCCAGTTCCTTTTATTGCTTTTGAGCCGTCTGTGTACCATTGAATAGCATTCTTTCCAAGTATGGTAATGGTATTTGAATCCCATTCTTTCTTGTTGCTTAATTCCGGAACAAATTTCTTAGGAAAGTTATATTTTTTCATCATACCGTCTTGTGGGATGTCCCAGCTTATCTGATTTCTAAGAAGTGAGGAGGTGGTTTTTTTTAATGATTCCCTCTCTACTTCGTCTGTATCTTGTTCTTTCTGCAACGCTTTCCACCAAACCACACAGGAGCTCGTCAACCGTCAGACTCCACATTAATGGGGATGCTACTCCTTCCTGTGGGCATCCTCTGGTAGTGCAGATGGAGACAATGTCTTTGCTCGTCCCCGTCTCTGCTACTTTTGTAGTGAGCAGTTCCGACATCCATTTGGATGTTGTGCTGTCTACACCTCTTCTGTTTTAATGTTATGTAAAAAAATACAGAGTACATTGACCGCCTTCTCAGCAGAGTGTGTGCACCAAATCGATCATAAAAGTACTGTTGCGATATATTCCGCGCCGGATGCAAACCATCCAGAATGGAACATGCTGACTTAAAGAAGCGCCTTTGGATACGTTCGATTGCAGAAATGTGTATATTATAAATAGGATTCCATATAACATTGCATATTCCAATTTGGTCCGTATAAATGCAGAAAACAGTAAATTCATTGTAGTAAAATATATATATTCAAACACAATGCCTAACTTCTTCCTGTAAAAAGACATGACACTCAGTTTAGGTACAACTCATTTCCTACACACCAGTCATTAAGTAGTTCGACATTATTCTGGAGTTTAATGCAATCATGGATTAAATCGATTTTATGAATTAACTTGAGATCGTCATCATACAACAAAGCTCTCACATCAATTTAGACAGAATGTCATCAACATATGAAATAAAAAGAAGTGGCCCCAAGACAGAGCCCTGAGGTACTCTAGAGGTTTGATAAAAAACCGTTGAACTATAACCAAAACATTTTACAAATCGCGGTCGATCCGATAAATATGATTTAAGGAGATTTATTAGTGTTGGATGGAATTCTAGTGTGTCCAATTGCGTATTGCAGAATAAATTGGTGATAGTTGACCGACCAGACATAAAACCATGTTGGTTTTGTAAGATAATAATATGTTCAACCTTATTGGAGAGATATTCATGTATTGCTATTTCAAACACCTTAGAAAAGTTATTCAGAATAGTTATTGGTCTATAGTTGGTTATATCATTCTTATTATCCTTTTTGGAAATAGGACATATATATTATGAGGCCTTCCATTTATCTGGAAAATTAGAATTTTTCAAAATCAAGTAGAAAATAATTGTTGATGGCTGAGCCAATGCTTGGTGGCAGTCTTTAATTAGGTAGGCAGGCATACCGTCTATTCCAGCAATGGTTTTTGGTTCCAATTTTTTTGAGGCAGCAAAAACGTCTTTCTCAGAGACACTAGTAATATTCATAACACCATAAGTAGTCGGATCACTATGAGAATTATTACCATTGGAAATCGTGTGATGGCTTGAGAAAAACGTAGTAAAACCATTAACTATATCCTGAACGTTGTCCAGTTTCACATTATTGAAAAACACAGTCTTCGGGATTGTCGATTATACGCCTTTTTCACTATTAATGAAGTTCCAGAATGATTTAGGTTCAAGCAAAATGTTTTCCTCGGAGTTTCTAGCATAATGGTCATATGCTGTTTCAATTTCAGTTCTGGGGGCCTATTCTCGAATATCGAATGACATTTGTCGTATTCGACATA
>CAJUYI010000050.1:0-34106 GCA_910591695.1 Galerucella pusilla
GTCAAATTTTTTTTGTTGTGTCAGTTAGGGATAAAAATTAATTTCTATTTATTTTTTCTTGACAACGGTAGCTGGAACGCTACCGAAACGTTGAAATAGAGAATTTAAAAATATTGTGATTTAATTTCCCAAGAAAAAAAAAGACTAAGTATGGCGGTTCGATTCGCCGCTGTGGTGAAATCTTTCTCTTTTTGTTTTTAGTTTATTTTCACAATTTTTGTCTAAATCACATTAAATTTAAAATAAAAGAAAGTTATTTGTTTCAAAAATTTATTTATTTATTAATAATGTACGGCGGAACTTTTATGATCATTTGGGACAATATTTAGCAGCAAACGGAGAACAATTTTAGCATTTAATTAAAGAAATAAATTTTTGAAACAAATAACTTTGCTTTATTTTAAATGTTATGTTTTTTAGACAAAAATTGTGAAAAAGAGCTGAAAACAAAAAGAAAAAAATTCCATCACAGCGGCGAATCGAGCCGCCATACTTAGGCTTTAACTTTCAAATTTCCCGAGCCCCTTCCTGCTGATTATCTCCCAAGCGGTTGAAAGTATTCGAAATTAGTATGAGAATGGAATCCAGGTAACGTCTTACTGCACCATAATAATGTGCAGGAGCACCATCTTGTTGAAATGTGACACAAATCCTCACACCTTTCGTGAACAACATACCCAATTTCCAGAAAAAGTCAATGTTTGGGCAGGTATTTTGGGAAACCACATAGTTGGTCCTGTTTTCCTAAATTCAAATTTAAGCGGTGAAGTGTATCTGGAGATGTTACAAAATGCAATTGAGCCGTTGATTCTTGAAATTCTTGAAGATAATCCAGATGAATTCGGCCATCTGGAAATAACATTTCAACAAGATGGTGCTCCTGCACAGTATTATGGTGCAGTAAGACGTTACCTGGATGAAAAATATCGAGGTAGATGGATCGGCCGGCGAGGTCCTATAGAATGGCCACCTCGGTCACCAGATCTGACATCATTAGATTTTTTTCTATGGGGGTACTTGAAATCCAAGGTTTATACTACGGCACCAGATAGCATTGGCGTTTTGAAAGAAAGAATTATTGAAGAATGCAATGCAATTTCAGCTGACACATACGAAAAAGTACGACAAGAGTTTACTGTCAGGAAGTAGACGGAGCACACTTCGAACACTTGCTATAAGAATCCATTGTTGATATTTGATTAATTAAATTTAAAAAAATAATGTCAATAATGTTGGTATTTATTTAATTTATTCGTCAAAATTAGTTCCAAACAAAATTAATATGGCTATGTAGCCAATGTCAATGCCTTTCAAACGAGATATCACTTGCCGTAAGGTCCTATTTGAAATTATTGGCCAGAGTGGCACTGTGACGTCATCTATCACTATTACGTCACCTGTTACCATTCGTAGAGAAGTGTACAACACTTTATTTTCACCCTCCAAATTTTATCAATGTAAGTGTAGCCGTTCAAAAGATACGAGGGGGGGAGGAGACTTTTGAATAGCACTGTATAAATCTCTCAAGTAAGGTTAAAAGCACTCACCCTATAAACAGTTAAGAGCCGCTGAAGAGCAATAGAGTGGGTAGCTCATTTTAACAAAAATGTGATATTTCCTGAATGTTAATAGTCATTGGTGTACATCATAATGGGGAATGAATTATTCCTTTAAAGTATTATTTCAGTTTTCTGTAATATTGTCGTATTTAATAAAGCGCGTTACCAATTGATATCGCAAAATAATAATTATTCTAACGCTTTTTAAGTTTTGAAAAATATTTTTCAAAGACGGTGAACGTGACACAATATTTTTATTTTATTGTAGACTTTAACAGCTCTTCAAACGGTAAATTCGAATGGTCTTCTTGTAACTGGCTATTAGGGGGCGTCCATTAATTACGTGTGGTGTTCTAGGGGGTAAGGGGGTCAAGCTAAATCTTTCCAAATCTCACTTAAGGGGGAGGGGGGGTCTTGGCAAATATCACGTAATTATTTTTCTCGCAGAAAACGGTGTAAAATTGCGTTTTGAAAAAAATTACGTTACTATTCACAGATGCTAGTCTTTGCTAGTCTTCAATAAAAGTAGGTAATAAAACAAGTTTTTTTCTCACTTATAATTGCACAAGTAGTCAAGTAGTTTGTATTTTATCGGGAAAACTTGGGTTGTTTAATGAAAAACTGTTTCCTAGCAATTTGACGAGAATAACTGTCAACTATTATTATTAGGTTGACAGTTATTCGAGTCAAATTGCTAAAGGAAACAGTTTAGAATTTGAACAACACAAATTTACCCAATATCAATACAAACCTCGAGTGTAATTCGGCAGGACAATTTAATGAATGAGAAATTTGGAAACATATCAATGCAAACTTTATTTATGAAACATTAAAAATAAACACATTTTTATTTTAATGTACAATAATTATTAAAAACGCAGTTATTGAAATTCATACTAGGAACAGTGATATTGATGAACAAATGAATAAGTGAAAAAACTACTAGTGTATTTGTCAACAGTAAAAACACAAGAGCTTTTTTTTATCGGATAAATTTCTCTTTGCAACGAAACAGTTTTGCCAATCACTAATTTTACGAGAAAAACCGACATGATAAAATCGCGACACCGAAGGTGGAGCGATTTTATCTAATGTCAGTTTTTCGAGCAAATTTAGTGATTGGCAAAACTTTGAGCTAAAGAGAAATTTATCTGATAAAAGAAAAGCTCGAGTGTTTTTTGGCAAGATAAATTAACGACAGAATATTGAAATTATAAGTAACCAAACTTGCGACTCTATCTGCCGTATTCCGTATCATGTGTGTTATTTTTAACGATGGTCCGTTATGTTAAAATAACGATCGTATTTAACTATATTGTTAACTGTTCTGTGATTACCTATCAAGCTTCATTAACGATATTGTTAAAATTATATGTTAAAAAAGAAGTAAGTTTTGATTCTCAGGAAGCGAGATGGAACGATACACCTTCAGTGAATGTAAAAAGAGATGGATTCGGTCCCGTTAGATCCGTCAAAGTATAACCTTTATATAACATACCATCAAAACATATGACAGAAGCAGGGACAAGGGTCATCTAACAGAAGTGCAATTTTTACAATATAACGTTTACATTTAAGTGTACTTAATATAATTATAAATGGTAGAACAAGTACGCCTTCCAAAAACAACAAGGCCACAGTATGACATGCTGTTGGAATTTTTAGAAAATCGTCCTATTGTAATAAGGGGGAAGAGCAAACCATGCGAGATTAAAATAATTAACAATTTGCTAATAAAGTTAATATAAAAAAAACAGGACCATCCAAAAGCAGCCTATTATTTATGTTTGGTTGCAAAAAATTACAAATCACCACGAATATATAGCAAAAACTGATTAGATTTTTGACATTTGTTCCACTTAACGATATCGTTAAGTCGTAACAAGCTGTCAAACTGGTCCAATTATTTTAACGATGATAAAATAAAGATTCTCGTTGACATAACTATGAGCATGATGATACAGAATCGGTATTTTTAGACATATCGTTATATTACAGAAATTCACACTTGACGATGGTCGTCAAATAACATAACGTGATACGGAATAGGGCCGATTATCATTCTGTACAAGAGACGTCCGCTTACTAGATATTGAGGAAGAGGAGTTGCACCTTTTTTATCGATGTCAAAGTGGCAATAACATTTCCAGGTATATGACATTTTAACATTGGAGTTAATTTATCGCTGTAAAAGTTAAAGCTAACTTTTGCCGCTGTCAAAGTGACAATTGCACTGTGGCATATGCGATTTTTATACATGAAATGAATTGTCTTAATAATCCAACACGTTTACAGTCCAATTAAAGGTTTTAAAGAATCTCGCGTGAGGTTAAGGGAGGGGGGAGGAAGTTGAGGAAAATCTCACGATATCTCACCAAAGGGGGAGAGGGGGTCGAAAAATTCTCAAAAACGCCTCACGTAATTAATGGACGCCCACTCAGTTCATAAAACATCGAATCAAAAAGTGGCTAATCCTCATCTTTAGTTATATTACGTGTTTCTAACGGACGTTGCAAACATTTAGAAATTCCTAATTTCCAGTTTTCTCCTGAAAATATTCGGCTTAAAAAATATTTATAGGAATTTTTGCAGAGTAGTACCTTCCTATATACTTCAATAAAATACCCAAATCCGTATTTCGGCTTAACACCTCATTGGGGATATCCATAACTAAACTTTTTATAACATTAGTTAGTAGATACGTATAGATTAATCCCCTAAAAAATTGTATCGTAGGTACGCCCATGGTAGATGTACATGTATGCAAATAAATAATAAATCCCTTTTAATATGTTATCATATTAAAAGGGATACTTACCCATAGATACAAATTTCATCTTACAGTGTGACACTCCGTATTATACCCCTATGTATTTTCTTGTGGTAGCAATCTATTTAACGTGATAGGTACCTACGTTTAGTTAAATTAAAACATTGAAAATATGGATTATATACCTACCTACCTAAACTTTTAGGAAGTTTCATTAAATGTAACTATTTTATAATTATAGGTAATTTCAATTTCTTTGTTACTAGAGCAAGCTGTATAATAATAATTTCATAAAGTGTTATTGCTAAATATGTCTAGGCAATTACATTAATAACAAAGCTTCTTGTGTACAATTTTTTTCATTTTTTTTTCTAGGATATCATTCATAAAGATCTCACGTTAGAAAAAAATTTACCTTGTACATACCGACACGAGATTATAATTTATCATTTCATGTTCAAAGCTGTTTGAAAAAAAAACACCTATTCTATGTTTCACCACCATCGTGTTTTATTCAAAAACCAACAATCAACTACCTACACACTTGTACTGACTTGTACGTTTTTTTAAGTCATCTATACCTAGTCAGCTAAGTACCTAAGTTGGTAATGTTGGTATATAATATTTTGTATGCAGAAATAAATGAATCATGTGTTACACCACAGCAATTCTAACCTTTTTTGATCTGTTATACAACTCAATATTGCACTCAATTCCACATATTTCTTTTTCTCGAAATAATTAGTGTTCATTAGCCGAAATGAATTGTATAAAATTAGAAGAAAAATTAAAACTTACCAATCCTATTTTTCAGCAGCTGCTTATTCAAAACTATGAAACTGTACACACACACAGTTCAAAAAACACTAGGTAATTTGGTACTTTCATATTACACTTTTCAATTTGAAAGCTTTTCATTTTATTTCAATTTATTGTAATTATTGTTCACTCACGTTTAAAACAAGTATAAGCTGTAGGTATATATTGTAGACCGACTATTTAGCTACGCAGCTAAATTATGACAATAGTCAACAAAACTACCTAGGTTGTTTTTTGTTTAAAATTTTTTTTTGAGAAACTGATAATTCGAAATGCCAGGCACGGCTTAAAAAATACTTCGTACCTTTAAATGTTTTTTGTCAATTTACCGATATTCCATCAAGCAGAAACTGATTATTATTCCCAGCATAATTATAAATTTTTAGATTTTATTTTGTCTCTGTATGCAAGGTTGACAATAATATGCCTACTTGGGTTTTAAATTATTATAGTTATAGAAGTATACCAAGTTGGCATAGGTACTGCGGTTATAGGATAAATCATAAAATATAAATTTTATCACGCATTTTCATGTTTAATGAAGTAATTATTATATTTAGGTATCAAGAAAATAAAAAAAATTAATTATTGCTAGTGAACTAATTAGCTAACAATTTTTGAGAAAGGGTGAATGTTCCCATGCATTACAATAACTTGATTTTTTTATAAATTACGATTTCATATCACTCTTTTAGATCATCATTTTTGTAATCTCTACTGCCCTCTATTTTCATTTAGAAAAATTGGCAGTTATTTTACTAAATATTTACGGTGTTCTACGAAATAAAGAGTACGGTCACATCTACTACTCACAAGATGTCTCTGCACAATTTTTAATTGAATTCATGCACGTTGACTAAATGTCAAATTTGAAAATAGACAAATTCTAATATCTATGATTCTTTCTAACCTCAATAATACATAGTAATAGTAATTGATTTTCACAGTTTACTCATTTCAGTTAAGAAATTGTTTTAAATGTTTCCAACAAGTACACAATGTAAATATTGGATGTTCGGTAGCGAAGAAGAGATTAATAGACTGAGAGAAAAAGCGAATACAAAACATATTCAGATTTATGGAAGACAAACACCACCAGTATGTATTGATGGAATATTACTGTACTCTAATTAATGTAATTTTTTGTAGGATATTCCCAAATATGATTACTTTCTTACTCCCGAAGAAGAAAAAGTTATGGTTAAACGATATGAGTTACATTTGAGAGATTTTTGTAAAAGGTTTCAACCACCTATGCCAAGATACGTAATTGGGACGTCTTTTCACTACTTTAAGCGATTCTACATACATAATTCTGTGATGAATTATCATCCAAAAGAAGTTATGTGAGTTTCATATTATTCGAGTACATATTTTACTTATTTGTTAAACACAGTTATCACAACTACTACAATACCAAGTTTAGTTTCTATGATTAATGGAGAGAGTCCAACTCCCTGGTTTGTTGTACTAACTTTGCTTCACATTTCCAGGGTAACTTGCATATATTTAGCTTGTAAAGTTGAAGAATTCAATGTGTCAATCCAACAATTTGTAGCAAACATAAAAGGTGACAGAGAAAAGGCTACTGATATTATTTTAAATAATGAATTACTACTTATGGAACAACTGAATTTCCATTTGTCTATTCACAATCCGTATAGACCTGTAGAAGGACTATTAATTGACATTAAGGTACATACTTAAATTTACTTATAGAGGTATTTTAATTTGATATAATCTTAATTTTTCCACATTTTTATTATATTATTTATTTTTTGTAGACAAGAACCAACCTTCATGATCCAGAAAGATTAAGATCTGGCACAGAACACTTTTTAGAAAGAACTCTCTTAACAGATGCCATTATGTTGTATTCTCCTAGTCAAGTAGCTTTAGCAGCTGTGCTTCACGCTGCATCTAAACTTCAAGAAAACTTAGATTCCTATGTCACAGATACATTATTTGGGGTAGATAGGAGAGATAAATTAAGTGAACTCATCGAAGCTGTAAGAGGTAAGTTTCTAATTTATTTTCAACTGTGTACTTTATGCAGTATAATTTTCAATAAAAACTGTTAAATGCTGTCACAAAAAAATATTGTTTGCATTTGCAGACTACCAGGACTTAAATTGTTCTGTAATTTTTCCATTCTATTTTTTTCAGCTATTCGTTCAATGGTGAAAATGACAGATACTGTACAGGCTAGAAATCAACAGAAATTGTTAGATAAGAAATTAGATAGGTGTAGGAATCCAGATAATAATCCAGATAGTGAAATGTAAGTACTATTAACCTCCACTACAAGATGTTGGGTTAAAAACAAATTTAAGGCAATCATTGATAAAATACTTGGTCCTTTAGATCTTTTTTATGCCTTTGAGTACTTTTTATGTAAAGGATTATTTAATAGGACCATTTTCTCTTCCTGCGCAATTGACCAGTGAGACATATCTTCATGATCCAGAAAATGAATTTCCAGTTCTTTTGTTGTTGTTCTTTTAAATTTTTGTAATTTGCTAATAACTGGTTTCAATTATTGATAACATTGTGTTGTGATTATCTTTATTGAAACTCTCTGGAACATTTCTATGTGTTTATATAGTACAAATTATTGATTAATTCTAATTGCAGAGTTATACTGGTTTTAACTTTGTTCCCATTATATTGGACCTTCAATACCCTGTATCATAACAAGTTAATTTATTTGCTGAAATTTGTATTTTTTCAGATATAAAAAACGTATGCAAGCCTTGCTAGATGAAGACGATGATGTGTACCAAGCAATATCAGCACAGAATGTATCAATGGATAGTTCTGCTTTAAATATGTCTATACCGGGATCTCCAGAAGTAGCTTAATTTGAATATAGAAGAGTGATAGCCTTCAAAATTTGTTTACTATTAAAAATAAAACCACTAAATTTGTTTAGTTATACTAATAATTAATTTATATGGAGTTGTAATACATTTTCTATTTAATTTGGCTTGAAGTTTTAATTTAACTTCATTGGATTACAGTAAAAGAATTGAAAATAATTTAAAGATTATATATTTCACAATTTTATATAAGATAATATAAAAAAAAACACCACGCTGATCTCAAGAATTTTCAAACTGTCTTCCAAAGTTTTGAAGTTGCATCATTGGGGGTATTTCGGGTGGTTGTTCTTGCGTAGGGTACTCTATATAATTTCTGGCATATGGTCTTTGAGGATAATTTGGTAATTGTGTTCCCACCGATGTTCCTGGAGAAAGAGGTAGCATATTTGGTGGTAGACCCGGAGGCGCACTCGATAATCCTGGTTGTCCTGGGTAATTGAAAAACCTGCAAGCATATTAAATATTTAAAACCACTTTTGACTGTCAAGTGTTTGATTGTGAGGAATTGTTACACTACAGAGAAAACCCCAGTAGATCAATTTTCAGAAAGTAAAAATATGTGACAAGGTGTTTGAAATCATTTGGAAAAAAGTTGTTTCAAAACAATAATAGTAACTGAACCTGCCAAGAACCGAAAGCTCTGAGAATTTGGGAAAGTGCGACCACTGAGTGAACACACCTGCAGCGGAGCGAACCCATGAGCACGAGGTATAATATAGATATGCCGTCTTTCGGAGGAAACGTAAAACCGAGGTCCAGACTCTATGGATGCTGGGATTGATGAAAAACCCTACCACGTTTCATAGGGAGTCGTAACTAAAGAAACGTTTTTGACACTTGGTACTTAATATAGGTACTATTAATAAATTGATACTCACCATAATCTATCTCCTAAAAATATTGGTCTAGGTGTCATAATTCCCATGGAATTGTAATACTGCTGAGCTAGTATTTCTATGTCATTTGTGTATTTCCTTTTCCATTTCGTTCTTCTATTTTGAAACCAAATCTTAATCTACAAAGGTAAATAAACAGAATTATTATTTTCTTATCAAAAATTTATTACAAAACTAGCTGCCTAGCAGAATTTCCATCTTTATCTTGAAAGGTAAGCAGTAATCTTTACGTTCAAATCATCCTTTTTAAAAACCATGTGGAATCCTCAAATATACTTTAATGTTCCCTTATCCTTATTAACTTCCTCAAGGTAATAATTTCGAATTTGTTTTAAAAACAATCAATACTCTAAGAAAGATTGCTGCTAGTTATTAATCAAAAGTGAGAAATATCCACTGCTGTCAGCTCATTTTACTTTCACATAAAGTCCTTTGGTGTCAAACCTGGCTTGTGTGGTAAATGATTAATCAATTCGATTTGGTGGAATAGAGAACTAAGCTTTTTCAGAGCTATTTTACAATTTATTACTATAATTTCTCATACATGGTAAAATATCATACATACAGGGTCCGGCAAACATCTGTCGTAGCTCTATAACTCTCATTGTATAAAACTTACATATTTTTTTAAAAGTTATATGGAAGGGGTAATTAAAATCAAACATTTTAAATTTATATGTTCATGTAGTCAATTAGTAAACAGGACAAATGACATTACTTTTTTTCAAATGTAACGCCATACTTTTTTTTTACATTCTAGGAACCAAAATAGTTAGTACTGTACACTCTCAAATTTTCTTTGTAAAACTCCCAGCCATCTCTGACAAAACCACCTTTTTCCCAAAAAATTTAAATTTGCACATCCCTTTTCAGAAAATCGCAACTAAGATTAAAAGCTGATGAAGCTTTAAAATTAGGTACCGATGTACAAGGACAAAGGACTTTTAACAAAAATTTTTTTTGTTTAGACTTTTAAACGACGGTAATTAGGTTATGAGAGTGAATGGCAAAGTTGGAGGGGATAAATTTAAGTATCCATTGATGAATACTTATATACACAGGATGTCCCATTTGAAAAAACTGAAATAACTTCCATTTAAGTTCTTGGAATTTAAAATTCATTCAAGACCATCCTATACAGAATAAAAATTTCAAGCTGAGTCTAAAAAAATCTTCAGTCCTTTGTCTTTGTATATTGGTAATTTTAAAGCTCTAGCTTTAAAACTTATAAAGTTGCGGTTTTTTAAAAAGGGATATGCAAATTCAAATATTTTGGGGAAAAGGTGGTTTTCTCCGAGATGGTTGGGAATTCAACAACAAAAATTTGAGAGTGTACAGTACTAACTATTTCGGTTCCTAAAATGTAAAAAAAGTATATGGCATTACTTTTGAGAAAAATTACGTCATTTGTCCAGTTTACTTATGGACCACCCTATATACAAGAACATAATTTTAAAATGTTTAATTTTAACTACATTTTCCATATAACTTTTAAATGAACATGTAAGTTTTATACAATAGGAATTATAGAGTTACGACAGAGGTTTGCCGGACCCTGTATATCTAATAAAAATTCTAGAAAAAATAAAAGGATAATCCTCAAATACGAGTGTTTCCACCTCTCACACGAATAGCAGCATGACACTGTCGACCCATACTTAAAATAAGCTGTCTTATTTCATCGACTAGGTCTCCCCTACCTCTTCCCGGTTACTGAATTTGATTTGTTTTGCCTGTTAAGGATATATTTCATAAGCTTTCAATAGGATTTAGATCCGGACTACGGGATGGCCACTCATCCATAGTAAGTATATAGTATTCCAATCTCTTCCAGGTAATTTCTGACAATATATGTGCAAGATTTTACTACATGCTGCTATAAGATATTTTGTATGTACCTGACAGTTGTCATACTTCCATTATTTATAACCACTAGGTCTGTGAGTGTTGTCAAAGAAATACCTCCCTAATCCATAGTGGTTCCTCCTCCAAATTTTGTGGTGAAGTTGCATTAAGTCGTCTAAGTACACGCATACGTCTATCATTGTTGTACAGACAATATCTGGATTCGTCTATAAAAAGCACGCATTACCAGTCATCCTCAACCTATTTTTCGTGCTCTCTGACAAAACGTAGTCTTTCTCTTCGGAGATCTACGGTTAATATTGGACCCCGGGCAGCAATCCTAGGTCTTAAATTGGAATCTCTTAAGCGTAACCGAACAGTTTCAGCACTAACTTGTATAGGTACCATGTACCTCGCGCAATTGGATTTGTAGGGTATGACACGTCAAAAATGGCTGTCGAAGAGCCGAAATTTTTAAAAATCGATCCTGGCTTGGTGTTGTGACTTGATTTCTTCCTTGTCCTGTTTTATGGACATGACCTCCTGTCTTTAGGAATCTTTGTAGTACCCTTTAAATCGACGATCTATTGTTCGGTAGCTCCAGCCAGGGGCGTATCCAGGATGTATGTAAGGGGGGGGCTCAGCTCAACATATAAATGTATGTGGCTGTTGTCGTTTATTAACATTTGAGACTAGTCAACTTTTGGTCAAATTTCGATTTTGCTGTTCCAGTGCCATGAACAGTTTATACCAGTGGCTTACATAAATTAATTTATAAAAAGAGAACAAGATATTTTATAATTTTAAGGTGGTGGGTAAATTTTTTGAAGAAGTGTATATTAAAATTAGGTAGATATTCTCTTGAATGCTTTATTTTTAACAAGAGATATATTTTGGAATATATCTTTACGTTCAATACTTACTTGTGTTTCAGTTAATTTGAGTGTTTTTGATAATTGACATCGCTTAGCTACCGACAGGTACTTGTTTCTCTCGAACTCCGCTTCTAAGGATTTTATTTGTGATGCTGTGAAAGCTGTTCTTGGTCGTTTCTTTCTTTCATCATCTGATCTGCTTTCCGAGTAATGAAGATCTGCAATCATAAAAAGATCTCGGTAACTATATAGGGCAAACAAATAGAGCCAGAAGAGCGTTTGTTATGTGAAGCATTTTTAATATCGTCATTTTAATACTAGATTTCAATTCGTCGGAGAGTTTTTTGGATGCCGCGCGTTCACATACAGAAATGTCAAACATTGACATTGTATTATGTTAATAGTGTCCAGGATTTAACTAAATGTTTTAGTCTGTAGCAAAGAATATTTATTCATTTAAAAATAATCTATTTTCTTTTGTAAAATGCAAGTTCAAAGTTACCAAAAGATATTTTTTTTTCAGTTTTCCATATAGCTTTGATGGAAATTGTTCTCTTTAATGTTCTCGCCACAATCCTGAAAACATTTCGAACCAATTAAACCGCTGTAAATACAACAAGAACAGCCATAAATCCATTCCGAGTCGGACCAGATTAAATTTAGTACTTAAGAATTCTTAAACGTCGTTTATAACAGAAATTAATGTCACTTATACGCCTCTAATCATTTGAAAGGAAACAGAACCTAAACGAAGAACGGTTTAAGGTTAACTGTCAACGCAAGCGATTATATACGAGCCCCGCGAGCGGCGTTTGTTTTTTTACATCATTTTTCAACGCTTTCTAGATCGTTAGCCGTTTAAAATCTAATTTCGTCGTGCCAGCGCAAATTAGTCTTTTCTTGAAATTGTCTGCACTTCCCACTGCGCATGGTGCACATAAATTTCGCCACGGCAAATTAAAAACAACTGTTTGGTATCAAATTTGAAGCCACTGTATTACTTTCAGAGCTGGACTGAAAATTAGAAAGCTCAAAAATGTCTTATATATAAACATAGTTAATTTTGGAATTCTTCACATAGAGGTTTCCTGGTTACTTTTTAACCATAAACCATAGGAGCATATTCCGTCAACACAATATATTCACCATATTTCCAACAACGAAAACGAACAAAATAAATGTTAGATCATCGGCTCGTAATTAATGTATTGGGCACATGTAAATAATAATTAAAATAAAGTGTAGGTATATAGAACAAACACAACCACTTATAAATTGTCTAGATAGACAATCTGCTAAAATTAATTGAGATCCCGGTTTATATTTTATTTCTATGTCATAAGATCGTAGCTTAATAAGCATTCTTTGTAGTCTTAATGGGCATTTTATTAAAGGTTTTTTGGAAATAGATGTTAAAGGTTTATGGACACTTTCTACTGTAATTTTTTTCCCAAAGATATATTGATGGAAGCGAACATAGCCAAACACAACAGCAAGCATTTCTTTTTCAATTTGTGCATATTGTTTTTCACATTCAGTTAGTGATCTTGATGCATAAATTACAGGCAGGTTGTTTTGCAACAACAACAATTTTCCTTCGCACTAAACTAATTTTCTCGAGATATATTAGTGCAGTCTTATTCTGGCTTAAGCATTAATGTTTTCCTCAACTAGTTTTAGCTTCCCAGAAGTATATTTGTTTGTCGTTTCCCAGCCAGATCTTTCCAATGGTCACCAAAATTTATAACAGCAGATCTGATGGCCAAAGATAGGAAAACTGTCAAAGCTGTAGTGGGTCTGTTAAACAGGACATTGAATAGAATGGAATAGAATAGAATAGAATAGAATGGAATAGAATAGAAAAAATTTATTTCACCAAATAAAAAAAAATTGTACAAACAAATTATACAATACTTAATTGTGAAACAGGATATAAAATCATATACAATAAACATATACATAAAATAAATTTTCAACAAATAGTAAATAAAAAAAAAGAATCTACCAAACAACAAATTTTTGGTGTCCATTATTTTAGAAACTCTTCTATTGTGTAGCAATTTTTGTCCAACAAAAATTCTTTTACTTTACACTTAAAATTGTGTAGATTGCCACTATTCTTTATGGTGACTGGAAGAGTATTATACAACTTACATCCCAGATACTCCACATTCTTCTCAAAAAGTGTCGTCCGGTGCCTAGGTATTAATAATTGACCCTTATTCCTAGTGTTATAGTTATGAGAAGCACGCTCGGCAACGTATATTGACTTATTCTTATGAATATACGCACATGCTTCCAAAATATATACTCCAGCTAGTGTAAGAACTATCTCTTAAAAAACTCCCTACTTGAATCGCGAATACGCAGCTTTGCAATAATTCTAATTGCATATTTCTGAATAATAAAAACTCTTAGCTTGGTAGAACAGGTACCCCAATTAAGTATGCCATATTTCAAATGAGAGTGAAAATTGGCATGATAAAGTGTTAAAAGTGTGCTGTCACTGCAATAGTTGGCAAGAAATCTAGGACTATAGCAACTTTTTCTTAATTTAATACAGAGATTGTCAATATATGTACATTCCAAGTTATGCCATGGTCTATAGTTATTCCTAATATCTTAGTGTTGTCCGTAGTTGTAATAGGAAAACTAGTGTTTTCAAACAACTGGTCTTGTAAAAATTGACCATTATTATTAAATAACACCACAGTAGTTTTAGTGGTGTTTAATTTTAAATTATTTTTTTCCGACCACATTACAACTTGATCGTATGTTCTCTCAGTCGATATTTTTAGTGTATCTGCATTATTTTCAATAATTAAAATATTGTTGTCATCAGCATAACAAGTTGAGTTTATTCCCGGAATAATCTTCAAAGAAGTAATTAAGTCATTGGCAAAAACTAAAAATAAAAATGGACCCAAAATCGAGCCCTGGGGAACCCCTTGTGAAACTTGCCCATTACTTGCCTTCTATTATCTAGTGATCTTACGATTTTATTATTATGGAACTCTATTAATGCAGTCTCTGTACTCTTTTTGGAAGTATAGCCATGTTGAGAGGACGATAAAAGATTAAATTTAGTGAAAAAACTACACAACTGATTTTTAATATTCAATTAAAAAAACTCACTGTAAGCTCAATAGGCATTTAAAGCTGATGGGATTGACCTAGAAGAAGAAAACGGCAGAACACATCCTATGTCAGTGCGATAGCATGGCAAATGTGCGGTTTTTTGTATTAGGAGAAAAAAATCCATTGGCAGAGAGCTATATGGAAGGTTCAGTCTCCACTTTTTTTAAAGAGTCAGGCCGGAGAATGTAATCTAGAGTTTAGAGGACCACAATAGCTCTGAAAAGGTCGCAGTGGAACAGGCCAAAAGCCATCTCACTAAGTCTATCTATCTACTTAATGGTCAGATCTTCTTTTTCTCACTGCATTGCCTATTCGTGCCAATATTACATTGAAGCTGAAACTCTAAATGGTTCCGGATCCCAAAACTGTCCTTCAACCTCCCTCTTCACTAGCTCATCTGCTATTCCATTTATTTCTTTTCAAATGTATCCTGGAACCCACAGTAAGGTGACAATTTTGCTCTTGTCTATCTAGTTCGAGTTTTCACATACCATTTTAGATCTGATTACACAAGAGCTCAGTATTTTAATGGTTGCTTGACTATCCGAGATGATAATAATCCTTTACTCCGTATAATAATAATAATAATAATAATGCTAATAATGCTAATTTTGTATCAAATAATTTTACATCAAATATACAATGTGTATCATTGTAAATATGTCAAAATAAACGGAAGATATTGTTGGCCAAAAAAAACATTTCTGTTGTGTATATGGGCATTACACTTCCATATTAAAATTTTATGTTGATACATCAATGTAAATTTTTCTAATTACTTTTCTATAGACACATATATTTGGGAAATTTTGTGGAAATGAATTTTGCAAAAAGACGTCCAGAGCAGATGGTACCTCTCTTTTTAAAATTTTTCAATATTCTCAATTGGCTGTTTTATGTCATACCTTCCGAAAAGAAGAATTACTAATATATTTTACTAAAATACCATGAACCGTTTATCAAATTGGTAGCTTTGTTATTTTCTAATTCAAAAATTTTTCGGAAAATAATTTCAGTCAGGCTCTGTAAGGCTACCTATAAAGACCTCACTTGTCTTGGTTTATTAACTATATCCGGTGTCAGAGCTCCAATTAGGCTCGTGAAATATTGAAGAGGTGAATCTTGTTAATTGTTTATTATTACCATTCATTTCAGTTTGGACGCTTTTTGAAATGTGACCTGTTTTTTTAACGTCATCTTTCTTTGAGCGGACAAGCAATTTGGAACAAAATATAAAATATACCAAAAGTTTATAAATTACTTAGACTATATTACAAGAGTTTGTCAGAAGAGTTTTTTTTCGTCGACCTTTACAAAATATGATATTTTAATTTCCGGATATCGGAAATTAGTAATTTTTTGTAAAGGTCGACGAAAAAATGTTATATCAGTGACTATAACAAGAAATTCTTGTTATAGTCACTAGTTATATGCACCTCGGTGAAGAAATGTCTAGTGTCTCTCTTGCAGGTTCGACTATAATAGATAGTTTGTCGTCCTTGGTAGATAATGAACTATTATTAAAAAAACTATTTTTGGTTTGGAACTTATTAACCTCCAAACAATGACATACTAGAAGAGTAATAGTATATTCTTCAACGAGTGCAGAATGATGGCTATTATTCACGCGGATGAAGTTTCCAAAATAAGCGAGTGCAGCGAGTGAGTTTTGGAATAATCCAAGTGAATAATAGCCATTCTACACAAGTAAAAGACTATACTTATTTCTCCACGGCTAAAAAAACGAGCGAGGATCAACCATTTCTACCACTAGGCTATAGAGTATATTTGTTTCTAAAAATGTAAAGAACAAATTAATGTATACGTAGCTCATATTTTTAATCGAAACTCTTACAGTTATAAAGGACGTATATAAGGGGGGGTTTGGGGCTTCAAACCCTCCCCATAGAAAATACAATAAAGGTACAATATTTTTTTATTAGCATACTGCATACTGCAGTATTTATCGGGATGTGGCAATGGAAATAGATTCCTCAACAATTGTGAATAATTTACGTTAAATTCACTTTTGTGAGATTGATTTTCTGTTTTAATGAAAGCTTCAATTTTCAATCATCTATCACTTTTTAAAATAGGTGCTCCCAAATTAATATACAGCTAACATCTCGGCAGGTATGGGAATGCGGCGAAGAGCTTAGAAGACTGGCGACTCGGAACAGTGTAACACTGGAGTGGGTCCCAGATCACAAAGGAATCGCTGGCAATGAAAAAGCTGACGAACTTGCAAGAGCAGGATCGTCAACACTGATGAACGGACCCGAACCATCTGTGGGCATCCCCAGATGCTCCACTAGGTCATGGTTAAAAGGGTGGGTAAAAGAACAATCCATAAAACTCTGGAAGAATACGCCCAGGCAAACACATGGGAAGAAATTAATAAAAGAACCATCAGAAAAAGTAGCAAAAGAACTGCTCTCAATGAGCAGGAACAAACTACGCACCATAACGGGGCTTCTTACGGGAGACTTTCCCACAAAGGAGCACCTGAACAAAATAGGGCTGTATAACGGAGACCTCACATGCAGGAGATGCAAAAAGGACACTGAAACAGCTCTGCACATATTATGCAACTGTGAGAAGCTGGACCACAGGAGGCAAAAACTGAATGGAAGACCCCAAATGACTCCAGAAGACTTCTACAACCAACCAGTAAAGAACCTGTATGAGCTAATACAGGGAACGGATTGGCTGAATAGGCTGTAGTCAGAATGTTGGGAGAATCCACAATAAGCCCTAGAGGAAGAGGTGGTGCCGGCGAAGGGACGGCTCCTTTAAAAAATATATATACATGGTTATAACAATTTCAACAGAAGGGGGCAAAACGAAAAACGATATTTAAAAATACTTTTAGATGTAGCCAAGTCAAACAAATAATTGAAAAAAAAACTTAACATTATTTCTTGAACTTGAAAAATTGCTTTAGGTCGTGGTACTCGATTTTGTTTGCCTTAGGCGGCGCCTTCAATAAAGCTTTCCCCTTCTAAACCTATCAGATGAAAAAAACCAAAACCCTCCCTATGTAAAAGCTATATAGTTACGTGACTGGCAGGAGTAGAGCCTGTATCCAATCTGATGGTTACTAAAATGTATTCCTCTACTAATAAATAAATTTGAGATAAGTATTTCTATTATAACTCGAAAATTTTCATACGATTATTCAGTCAATTTAATCCCTTCCTCATACAGCACGGCACTGTTGTTGGAGGCTGAGTGCTTGTTTTGCAATGAAAGAATTTATTTAGATGTTGGTTACAAACAGTGTCTTGTCGGTATAGCGGATTAATGAGTTAATCGAATCTAATTAAAAAATTAATGAGTGAAAAAACCGTATGACTATGGGGTTAGTGGACACACCTCTATGCAGGATGTGTGAACAGGAAGATGAAACTGTCAGGCATGTCTTATGCGAGTGTCCGGAGTTATCGTCAATAAGAGAGTGTGTGTTCGGTGAGTCTTGGCCTACACCTGCCGATATAAAGGAGATGTCTCCTAGTGACCTGACCACCTTCCTGAGAAGGACAGGATGGACAATGACCTAGGAGGACAACTCCTCGGGAGGATGTACAATGGGTCACATGTGGCCTAAGTGCTGTGAGCCTACACACTCACCCTCCCCACTCTACAGATACAGATACCGTATGACATATTATGAGACTAAATTAAATTATCAACAATAGAATTGCTGAAAATTATTTGCATGAAGGTTTGTTGTAAAAATAAAGAAGTAAGATTTGTCAGTCTTTAATACTAATGAATTTCAAAGTAAGAAAATTATCTGAAGCAATTTGATTGATATATAAAAAAGAGTGTAAGTTTCCGAACTATCTCAATTTCGTAGCATAGTATTTCTACAGGCATCCGTAACTCGGTAACAAGTCAAAATTAATGAACGTTTCTATATATTAATCTCTGTTTAGACAGAAGTGTCGTGTAGCGGCAATTAGTCGACGGGATGTACTGTCGACGACAACAGTTTCAGTTACACAGTATCACCAGTTACATTTTTGGACTTGTTCGGTAGCTGGAAATGTTAAAAATAAAGTTTTAATGGTCTGTAACGAGCAACTATAGGAACAAAAAAAGTTGAATATGTTGACATGCTAGGATATATTGCCAATGGAGAAAAGAAAAAAATTGTTTGGAGTACAGAAATGTATTCATGTATCAATTATTTTTATTAATACTTCATATCCAATCATACAAATGAAACATTGAAGCTAAGAAGTGTAAAATGGTTAGGAACATATTTTTATTGGATTTCAAAATTAGATGTTTCTGACAAACTAACTGAGAGATCGTTCTGAAAATTGGATAATAGGCATAGATTAACAGGTTCTTAAATAAAATATATTTTCGATTATGCAGTGCTCTAATTCTACTAAAAAATAGTCACAGCAACAATATTTTCAATAGAACAACCAGTTTAGTTCCTATATTATTTCACCTAATAATTCTACAGTATCTATAAAGTAGTGTAGACATTTAAAATCGGTCTTTATTTCTCAAGAATATCGCCTAATAAGCAGTGTAACAATTACTTATTCCGGTAGTGAATTGTAGAGACAAAAGCTGCATTGAACAAAGAAAATGTAAAGCAGCTTTTTATGGCAGAATTTGAGCTCTTACATGTTCAAGATATTCAAGATCAAGGAATTGTTTCAAATCCAAACCCTCTACAACGAAAAATATTACAATTAAAGACTTGTTTGACTTCAATGAAGACGTAACATCTTCGGTTGTGCCCAACCCAAGTAACAATTTCTGACTCATTTTGGGCGAAGTGTCGACGCTGTGTCGACACTGTAATTTGGACACGACACATTGTCGACTTTTGGACCATCAAAAGTGGAAAATGTGACCAAATAGGTTCTGAATATGGCCTGAAATTCATCTAATAGTGAGTCTGAAATATAACAATTCTGTTTCGAAAATGTGTCTTGATTTTGTCTTTCGTTTCCAATATATACCTGAAATTGAACCTTGATGAGTCCACAATCTGTCTATCTTAGGCAAAATGTGTGTCTATTATGTGTACAAAATGTACTTTGCATGTGCCTGGTAGGTAGACACGATGTTTCCAGAATGTGTTTGATATTGAGCTCTGATGAAAGCCACAAAATCAACACATGGTGTTCTGAATTTTACCGAAATTATTAACTCCTATTCATTGTGCACCAAAATCATTCCAAATAGATAAAAAGTATATTACTTCTCGATCCATTCTGGATAATCATGAACAGAAAACTGAAGGTGTTTACTTTTGAGTATTCAGCAACCTAATTAGAAATAATAAGAGGGTTTTATTTTATCTTGAGTATTTTTGTATTTCTCGCGTAGGTTCACTTGTGAACTAAAGTTCACTGATGATAGTTGAAAGATGGTGTTCTAAATGGCCAACAAAATTAATTAGAGACTCAGAATCTGTTCCTCGAAAAGACTGAAACTTTAAACACTATATTCAACATTTATCATATGCGCCATTTTGAGTACCTACACTAACATTTTGACTGGACATATTGAAGGAGCAAAATAGAAATTATGTGGATAAGATGTTTCTATATGAATAGGTAAGTATGTGTCCGGACGACGCATTGTAGAAACAATGAAGAAAATCTATGTTTAAAATGTACCCAAATGGAAATTATTGTGTCTACCTACTCAACTCATTTCAGTAACAAAATAGTAACATCTTGTTAAGAAACAAATTAGACAAACTTGAGTCTATTCAGTGTTGACTCGCCTGTCTCTAAATATATTTGAAGAGTCCAAACTGACACAAAGTAGAGACATTTGAAATGTTGCTATTTAGACTCGCTCATCCTTTTGACGGAATAAGTTCGGAAAGTGTCGACACGAACTTGAACATTTTTAAATAGAATTTACATTGTGGCAGAAGTGCTCCGAAAAGAGCAAGACAAAATCCAGGTACAAGTAAATTGTATCCGAGATTTGCCATAAACTGCTACTTGGGAAAGCCAGTGTCGTGGTACGAGGGGTTCGTACTTTGATTGTACCATATTTTTGAAACACCTGTATGTAGACCTCAAGACGTTTGTATGCAATTCTTCATTATATTTTCTACATAAAAGGTACTCTTTGGTGAACTCGATAGAACTCTCCATTTCCAAGAGATTTTTTACTTTTTATTGAAGAAATACACTTTCTTAAGTTGTTTTTTCTCAAATAAATTTGTAGTACCTACTTGAAGATCACGTGCAAATAATTTAAACACAAATGTTTCTTATGGGTTTGTAATACATAATTATTTATGGGAAGATTTCAATGGTCTAGATGTTTCACCTAAATAGAATTTGTCGCATTCACAAGATATCACTGATATATGCAATTTTTTGAAGATTGTTCATATATATCAGATATCTTGTGAATGCGACAAATTCTATTAATGTGAAACATCTAGACTCTAGACCATTGAAAGTCCGAATAAGTGAACATAAAAAATATATCAAAGATAGGGAGTTCTTTAAGTCAGGTATTTGTAAACATGCTAGGGAAAAGGGGCAAAAATTCAATGGGATTCGACAAAAATAATAGAAAGAGCCCAATAATAAAAGACGAAAAATCAAAGAAAGTGCTTTAATACAACTAAATGCAGATAAATGTGTAGCTAGTATTACAGCCGAATGTAGTCAAATTTAGTTACCAATGTTAGAAAGAGAAATTTCCAATGATCAATTACCTGCGTTATCAGGATAGCATCATAAGTTTTTATCCAGGTTTTCTTATGATTTATCATTGGAATAGTTGTTAATCGATACATACTTCAATACACAAAATCACTAAACTGAGTCATACATATTTTGAAAACAAAAATAATCATACACAAAAAAGTAACAACAAACGCGTTTTATTAACAACATTTTCAAAATAAGCGAAAAAAAGCGCTATCCCAATAAAAACCGTTCCTGGAACGTGCACTTCACTGGATTCCATTTCTAGTAGACTATCATATCTTTAGAATGTCATGAAATAAAATATTTTTTCTCCAAATGACATTAAAAACGGCCTTTTCATGACACTTGGCAGGCTTAGAAGTTGTACTTTTAATGCCTAGGCAGAAAAAGTTCGTTGCTAGGCAACCTTCCAAGTAATAATTTAAATCAAACTGTATGTGAGTTCATATACAGTTCTTGATTTTTTCGGTAAAAGGTTAAATTCCACATCTCGCGCCTGGTCTCTTATCTCAGGTGGTGTTAATTGCATCGATTCATCCTCACTTTGCAGTAAATCCTTTTCTAACACGACAACTTTTCAAAATTGACAATTACAAAGCACAGTTACAAAGTAAACAGTAAACAAACATATTCAACAAACGTCATAAGCGGTAAACATAGTAACGCAGGGCCCAGTTACCTTTGATAAAATAATTTAGTTATTTGGATATTGATAATGAAACGCAATTTAAATATGAAAAAGTCGATTTTGCGTGGAATTGAATCAAATTTGAAGAAAAAATTATATGTTTCACACGGCAGATAAGCAGATTTAATGCCTTGGCTGGTTTCATAGCCGCGGCATTAAATCTTGTGCTTTTATGCCTAGTAAAACAAATAACTATATTTCACATTTTACCAGAGATGTGATCTACTATGAATGGACAATTTGACAACAAAGTTTTGTAGTCTTTAAACTTCAAAATATTGATTGTCTAGTTGTCATATTTTTTTCGTTGTGGCAGATAGGGACCAAAAATTATTTTATCATTATTTAATCTTGACAAAGGTAGCTGGAACGCTACCCAAACGTCGAAATAAAAAAATAAAAAACATTATTGTGGTTTGATTCCCAAAAAAATAAGAGAAAAAATAATAAATAATGCCACAAGGAACTTACAGAAGATAATTAATACTGTCGATGTGTTTTGAAAAGACAATAACCTACAAAAAAATTTAAATTTGTACTTCCATCCACCGAGAAGGTGTGAAATAAAATGTGTATTTCTTCTACACCTTTACACAGCCTGTATCTCACAACCTAAGAGGATTAGAGAAAAGTTGCATTTGGGTATCTCAAATATTTCTTAACGATCTATAATGCCTCTAATTTACGGTACTTGTTTACGGGACGCCCTGTATAATATAATATACAGGTGAAGCCAATAAATATAAATAAAGACACAAAATTAATGATATCAATTATATGACAGAAGAATCTATTAAGTAATTAACAGAAAAATAATTTAACTGGAAAAGTATTCAATAACAATGTCTAGGTTCAAAATTAAGTACAAGGTAAAAAACCGAAAGCTGTTGAATACTTTGGTACATCTCCCAAATTTTGAATGTAGGTGGGCTCAAGTATTTTTAACAAGAATTAATAACGAAAACAAAAGTAAGTCAATATTTCGTCATCTAATAATGACCGGCCCATTAGTCTACTGTTAACAGACATCAGTACCCGAAAATTCGAACAAAACGTCTCAATCGTCGAGATAAACGCAGCCAGAAAAAGTCCGAACAATTGCAAATAGGTTTTAAATAGGTCTGGTGCGGAAAGGAAAAGTTGAATACTCGGTAATTAGACAACGTTTAGTGTCGCTTTGTCTTCCTTACAGTTTCCTGCCAATTAGGCGTTGATATATGGCTTACAATGGAATGCCGACGAAGACATGGAATTTTCAAATTTGTCCTCCACTATTTTCGTTTCAATTCTGCGTATTCATCTTGGTTTAATGTTTTTTTTTATTTTATTTATGTGGAAAAGAAACATTTTACAAAAAATATATATACATACTCACAGGGTGTTTTCGATAATATACCATTAAAAATTTACAACGATGGCAATGTCAAGCTCGAGAAATTTTGCAAACCTACCAATTTGGCCGAGCAGTTGCTGTTGCCAGGTTCCTAATAAAGTCAACAGAAGGTCACGGAAAGTGTACTCTTGGAAATATCAAAACTTCCCGGGATATAAATATAGAAAACTTTTACTTCTAGGGTTTCTATTTGAAAACATTTGGACCAAGCTGGATGTTTGCATAGTTTAAAGCTCTTCGACATTTTTTCATAAAATGTTGGTCATAAAGAAAGAGGACCAATATCTTCATGAAGGCGGAGAAGGATTACAACAGGAATCACTGATGATGACTTAAAATGGCTCACTATTGCCTCCAAACTAGTGATGGGGTATCGAGTACTTTTTTGGGAATCGATTCTTCAGTACTCGAGTACATTGAAGAGTCGAGTACTTGATCGAGTACTAAGTTACACGTTTTACGTTACGTTTTAACCATGTTTTTCAACTGCTAGCGCTTTGATCGCCTAAATTTTTATTTCATATTCATTAATTAACATCAACCAACAGTTGCGAGTGGAGTACGAATAATAAAAATGTGAAGTAGGAAAGAAATAGTTCCAATCCCAATAACCCGAATCCTGCTTGGTTCTGTGCGGCGAACATAATACAGAGAAACCAGATTTTGTATACTCGTTTACTGTACTCGATTCCGCCACCTTGCACTCGAGTACAACGGGTACTTTTCGTAGTTCTGAAATGGTATGTAAATGCATAGAAAACCTGAATGACAATAATAGACGAAAACACCTTCTTCAACTTACCGTGGGTTTCAGGATTTCCGTGGGGACCGGAACCGTTTTGGATAACGTATTATAATATAGGATAAATAGGCAATATCGATTGACAAAGGAGCCAAAGGACGATGAGATATGCAACATTTTCATTGACCTCGATCACGAGAGTAGATAAGGATAGGATTGATCGCTGATGATGACTTTAATAATAAGCCACTACTTTATCTACAAGGCGATGAGAAATAGGATTTTTTTTTTCAAATCAAGAGAGACTTGGGTTAGGTATATAGAAGAGACCATGTTGAAAGGCTCCTTGCTTTTCTGCAAGACCAAAATAAAGACCGTAAGATCAAAACCATTCTCGCCCATCACTTTTTAAAAGTAACGGGGACATATCAAGAACAATTCTAGGATCTATATCACACAAGATGGAGAAGTACGACGAAAAACATAGAAGAAGTGAAGAATGTAATTAAAGGAGAAAATATAATACGATTGATAAAGGAAGCGAGGCTTAAATGGGAAGGATATATCGAAGGATATATATCGTGAGACGAAAAGCGAACAGAAAAGATAATAGAATGGATCCCAATATAGCCTAGAAAGAGAGAAAAACCGAGAAAACGATGGAAATATGTTATAGGTAAGACACAAACGTAATGCAAGTGTAGAAATAGGAAGTTATATAGGATAGACTGGAAAATTAACGGGATTAATGATATCCTCTTTGGGGGCGTCCATTAATAACGTTGGGTGTTTTCGATGACTTTCTGAGTTGAAGCTTCAGCAGAGTACTTTTTAAAAGACTAGGAAAAAACTCGACATCTTCCCAACCGGAAGAGTTTTCGTTATATGATTCGTCAAAGTGGCAGTAGTGAAAATTTTTTAAATAGGATTTTTGGAAAAAAAAATTGACTTATGTATTAAGTTTTTTGTTAACTTTCAAATGTTACCTAGATATATTTTCTTAAAAACGTACTTTTAACATTAAACGTCTTGTAGAAGTCACAAAACTGTGAATATTGAGCTGGAATTTTAGCACAGTGCTCTTAAAAGTCCAATGTACTAGCAAAACATTTAGACAATATATATAATAACTGGTTATGGTTTTCAAAAGTGAGAGCAGTGAAACCTCAATTCTATAACCTAAAAGGAGTCTTGACCGGAATCATTAAATTGTTATGGCTATACTAATCGATTCAGAAGAAAATTTCACCTATTATTGAATGTATTCTCAAGTATAAAGAAAAAACGATAATGACAAAATCGAATAATTTGGCATACTTACCCCTTTGGTAAAAATTTCAAAAGAAAATATTTGGGAGGATACATTTATAATAAGGCGTTTTTTGGATAAAAATTTGGATAAAATTGAAAATTCACGTGCTACTCCCATAAATCAACTATCGAGTTGAAGCTTAAGCAGAGTACTTTTATAAAAAATAAATCTCGTAGAGAAAACTATAAAGATGTTTTCATTTTATAAACAGTCAAAGTAAGAGTAGTGAAAACCAAGTTAACAGCTGAAACAATGTGTCAAGTAATTTGAACAATACTCTTCTGGAACATATTCCAAAATTTCAAAGAATACCTACCACGGCACATTCAAGAATTTATTAACCCTATACTCTGTTCATCGAACGTACGGTTCAATAAGTTGCAAAGACACCACGTCTTTCATTTCTACTGGTCCCTTATTGGAAAATATAGAAAAACAACGATATTTTCAGGTTTTTCATATTTTTTCATTCAAAATTATTAAAACAATATGCAATTTTATTTTCTATGGGTTGTATATTTTTTACATACAAAACTTCCGAATTGATTAGTTTTCTACTATTTGTTGATGACTACCTGCTGTTACTATCAGAAAACTGATAAATTGAATTTGTCAAATAAATTAAACAAGAATCTATACTCTTCCTTGCAAGTACCTAGCTATTTTAGCGGTTCTAATCTTCTAAGTCTCCCACCTCCACCATTTATTCATTCATACGTTTTGGTAGTGCTCAACAGCCCAGGCACTTGAACTCAATCTTTGTACCATTACCCATGTTATCTACTTCCATTTCAGAAGCATTTCAATTTGACGGGAGGGAGTTTCAGTAGTTCTGATGGTTGTATTTATTTATTAATAAACGGGATCACCCCCTTGTAGAAAACATTTATAAATAAAGATAAGTATAAAACTATACAATATAGTTTGTAGTTACAAATTTAAACAAAAACATCAGAAATACACCATTACTATAATAAAATACGATAAAATGACTTATAATGTAGTAAATTGACACACTAAACACCAAAATAATAAAATAAAGTGATAATAATATAAAATAATAAACATTAGCTCATTAAAACTCTTAAATTACTTTTGAAATTATTCAATGAAACTCCAGTAACGTCATGCCCCAAATCACAATATGAATTTACTGACCGTGCAAGCCGTGAAACTGAGCAATGGTAACCATAATTGGTACTGTGAAAGGGTACTTCCAAAAGGTTGTAACTACGAGTGACTCTACTGGGAATTTTAAAGGAAAACAACGCAAGAAGTTCTGGACACGAGGTGGTGCCCGAGATCAACAATAGTACAGTTAGCTCTGCGTAGGTCCTTTTATTTTCCAAAGACGTAATGTTAATACTGTCCATAATATCATTGTACCTATAATGACCAACTGGGAAATGCATTTTGTAAGCTACATGCCTTAGAAATTTATGTTCAACTTTTTCCAAATAAGTTATATGAACCCTATAATATGGGCACCATATTACACATGCATATTGAAGAAGAGAACAAACTAAACTATTATAAAGAATTGTCACAGCCTTCACCGATAAATCTTTGGAATTTCGCATTAAAAATCCTGGCATTCGATAACCCCTACTAGTGGTTATATTGATGTGTTCAATAAATGACAATTTTGTGTCGAAGAATACACCCAAATTATTAATTAACTTAACACGTTTTATTGATTCACTTCGGAGTCTGTAGTTATGAATAAGTGGATTTGATGACCTAGTAAAAGTAATGCAATAGCATTTATCAATATTCAGTGTCATACCATTAACAATACACCAATTTTTGAGTGAATCAACATCAGATTGTAATTTACAGCAATCTTCAACACTCCTGACAGTTTTGTAAATTTTTAAGTCGTCTGCAAATAATGAATATTTTGAATGTTTAAAAATAGATACAATATCGTTAATAAAAAGGTTAAAAAGCAACGGACCTAAATGAGAGCCCTGTGGTGCCCCCGAAGTGACAATTATATGATCAGATATATAGTTTTTTATTTTTACGAATTGTTTTCTATTGGTTAGATAGCTATGCAACCAAGTCAAAAGCCATGATGGAAATTCCATTTTACCCAATTTGTATATAAGAATATCATGACATACTCTATCAAAGGCCTTGCTGAAATCTGTATAAATAAAGTCAATCTGTATTCCTGACTCCATATTACTGATTATGTCATTCTGATATAATATTATTTCCTCTCCAAAGTGGTTCCGTCTGTGTTCTTGTAAGTTCTCACAGAAGCAGAGTATTCATCGTATAGTTCACATTTTCTGTGGATAGGTTCACTAACTTTGCCCATCCTGTGCAGATGCTTTCTCAGGGTGCAGTGTCCAGTCACCAGGTCGGTACCCAATTTCAACACCCTGAGCTACCTTATCCAGTAAATTGTTAGAATGGAGAAGTCCTTGTGTAAGCAGCTTCCATTTGAGTTGGTTCAAAGCCGCATAATCCGATCTCAAGAGGTTTTAACTTTTTTCATGAAAATTAGTCCACAAATACCTACGTTTTAATGAATGTCTGTTCAGTTCTTGACTAAAATGTTTCTGACGTGAAGAATGCTCAAAATTTGTATTTGTATAATATGTTTTTTGTATAAAATGATTTTTTCGCCATCAAATAGTCATGAAATTGTCGAAAATCCACTTTCCAAAACAAAATATGGTCATAACTCGACTTATTGGGAAGATGGAACGTTCTAGTCTTCCCCAATCGATTCAGTGGATTTTGAGTCGATAATTCCGAGCAAAAAGGAAGTTAGCAGAAATCGCGAAATATATGGGATTCCACAAAACGGTTCCGGACCTGTGAAGTCTCCTTTAGAACCTTCTCTAGCTAACTGGTCTGCCACTTCATTACCTGCAATCCCATATCTCCACCTTTTCTTTTTTGTTGATCCGTAGGATCGATGTTCATAGTAGGTATAGTAGAATTTGTTTAATTCAATTGATCATTTTTGAACAAAAATTTACCACACACTTACCTTCATTCAAACTTTTCCGATACATTTCTCCAGTAGTAGTAGAAACGACACTTTCATTTTCCCTTCTATTGCTTTCTAACAAATTGTTATCAGTAGTACCACCACTATAAACACCAACACCACTAAAAGTACCTTTATTATTTTCTATCTCAGCACAACACTCACTATTTTCGTTCTGATTTTCAAAATTTTTCGAAGTAGTCGATAATAGTGAATCAATCGAAAACTTAACCGAATTTTGTCCGATTTTTCTATCTTCGCTCTCGGTTTTATTATCGCTAACAATTAAAACATCATCCATTTTTAAAATCTCACTGAATATATTATAATAAGAGTAAGTTTCAGATGTGACAGATACTTTCGGCTCCTGAAAAGTTAAGTCGGCTTAAGTTGTAAGCTCGTTGTCGGCCAATCAGAAACAAGGGCGGAGCCCGGAATGATTTGCTGGGTAGTCCAGATAATTGAGATGAATGTGACTATAAGCAAATGTTAAATTTAAACATATTTTGAATTAGTTTATTTTAATAAGTGGATCGTCGACGGCGATGCGTTTCAAATTTAGTTGTTTGCAGATGTACGTTTATGATTTTCCTTAAGGTTTTGCCAACAATGTGACATCGTTTAAGTTGTTGTGTGAACGTATCACTCAAATGAACATTTATTATATTATTATAGTCTTTATACTTTTTTGAATTCTAGTCCAACTGAGACATTTATTTGTACAGTATTAATAAAATTGCAATTTAGATAGGTATCTAACATTTTTACAGGGTTAATATTTGATAAAATGAAACAAGTTGAACAGAAAATGTTTAAAATATTTGAAATTGTGAAGCACTATAGTGTATTCTTATCCTATTGATAGCTGAAGAGCTCATTATAAATTCAAAAACGTATCTATTCAAGGGGATTCAAAGAATTAAACAGAATTGTAAGCGCTTCTTCATGTAAATAAGTTTTCAGTTAGCAGCTTTTGCTAGATTCTTCCGAACTGCAGGTAGCGAGGACAATAGAACCCTAATACTATTACCATTCAAATATATTTAGAAGTGATAAATTTGCCGTGACATTGCAGTGTAGTTGAGTAAGAATAAGATCCTAGATTACTCAATTTAATTAATTAATTAGTGAATTCTACATAACAAGAATGATTTGTAGCCCTTAAAATGGCTGATTTGTTAAAAACTTGCAGATGATGTACCAGATATTTTTGGAGAATTAAGATACAATTGATTTATTTCATCCTGCCCAAATACCAATGTACGTCCGCCTATGGTTTATTGCGGTTTTAGGATCTCTTACCTGAAACCGTGGTATCAATATGATAAAAATAGATTATAACACAGTAACGTTGCAGCTATAATGAAAATTATTGATTTATACAACATATAAGCCACTCAAAGAAGTAAGAATGTTCATGATTTCGAAAAATAATTCGAAAATGCTAGGATCGACTTACAACTTTTTGCAAATTGTTTAGAAAGTTTAATGTTTACTGTATAATGAGGAATTTATATACTTTTATTGCTAAATCCTTCCTCTTTTTCCACTACACGTCACTGTATGCTATAATATTATAGTCGGAGAGCTGGCCACATAAAACAGTATCGATGTATACAGTACATTAGAGATCATAAATAATTGTAAAAACATCAACACATCACGAGACGGCTATTCTGTCAGTTTGTAAATGGCGGGCAGTTTTTCACGTTGGAAAAACTGATGAGGAACTCGTGTGAAATTTTTACTAGGGATTGTTTAAGTCTTGACTAAGATCAGTGTGTATCAATGGCATAAAGTTATCGGAAGAAGTGATGTGAAGAAAAAATTGTTTTTTGACCACTTTCATTTAATTACGTATTTGAATTCCTCACATTTTTCGTAATTCAAATAAACTGTTTAATTTTCGAAGAAAATTGCCATTTCCTCTGGCTGCCATTCAACAAAAGCTTTTTGAGATTAGAGATTAGTGCTTCCCAATTCAACAAAGTGCTTGTCAGGTGTGATTATGTATTGGCGATCAGATGGTAAACCTTTTTTTAAATTTCTTTCATAATCTTTGCTAGAAGGAGAAAACTACTGGTCAAATAACAGATGAATTTCTTGAGCCTTGAAGCTAAGGATTTTTTTTAAATGCTCATTGAAAATTTAGAAAACGTACTATCAGTTTCTCGTAATTAAAAAATAGAATAACATAAAAAAAATTAGTTGCACTGAACTTTCACAGCCTTCTGCCGATAGTTTTCTGACTTGCCAATTTTCTGCTCTTCTTTGAGACAAAAGAATTTCTGCCGAGGGTTTTCAGACCTGCTAACTTTATGCCACTGATATACACCGCTCTTAGTCAAGGTCTAAGCAATGCTGGAAAAAAATTTCACGAATGTACTTTTGAAAAATTTTACTTTTTTGTTAAATCAATTGCGCCAATTATAATTTAATTTAAGTGAGGATAGAGCTAGCGAAACTAAACTAAATATAGAATAGATTGTAGGTACATTTATAGTATATTAAGTATCAAGAACGGTAAGCATGTTTCAATTCCGCCACCCATCTCGGCACCATAGGCAAAATAAGACGTTCTATCTACTACTATCTACTGGCAATATGGAAATTAATAAGATTGCACGCATGCACTCACAAAAATTCACGCAGGTACCTTCTTTATTTGTACAAATTAAATTAAACATGCTGGCATTTTTAAAAAGCTAAAGAACCCAGCTTTCGGATGATGTAAAAATATACAAGGCATTCTATTTAAATAGATCAAGTATTTTTTTTTGAAAATAGCCAATTTTTTTCCTCGTCCTGTACAACTGGGAAAAATTTTTAATGTTATTGGTGATAAACTTTTTGAAATATTAAACTCATTGGTGGAAACCGCACGTTTCTATCTTTTTTCGTTTAGTCAATAGTTAATCACGTTTAAAATATGTCAATTTTATATTTTATTTGTTTTTGTATCATCTGATAATAGATGCCACCCTTACTATGTTGGAGCTTCCAGTCTCTCAAGACAAAACCTAGCGGTGCTCAGAAGACTTAGAATCGGTCACACTAGATTCACTCATGGCTACCTCATGTCATCCAACAATCGACCATTCTGTTCAACCTGTAACTGCTTCTACACGGTTGAACACATTATTTTAGAATGCCAACAGTACACAGCTAGAAGACAACAGCTCAACCTCAAAGGAAAAGTATTCAAGAGATACTCGGAAATCCAGATAATGTCCTTACCGTTCTCCAGTTCCAGCTTTACCACAAAATATAATATATTTATTGTATACTTTACTGTACCTGTGCGAGTGGCCTTAGTAGCCGAGCACGTTAATTGTAATAAAAAAAATGCTTATTAAAATGATGTTTTGTTCAAATAATTTATACTATCTCAATATAATATACCTAGGAATGTACTAAATCTTTGAAGTAAATTTTATATAAAATATTACAATTTTTGCAAAAAATCAATTTATTTGTCAGTACTTAAGGGTTAACTTCTTTTCATTGTTTATTGACTATAACTTATTTCAATAAATATTTCAATTAAATTATTTCAATAAATACTATTCTATAGGAAATCATACTTTAAGCTGATTTCTATTCCGCCGTCGATCTCGGCACTCCGCTTTCAATGCCGACCACGATCTCACTTAACAGATACAACGCAACCAATCAGAACGTCTTATTTTGCCTATGGTACCGAGATGGATGGCGGAATTGAAACATGCGAACGGTAAGGGTTGTTTACCGGTCGACAGCAATATTCGCTACGCTCAGCCTCCAATTTTGCTGGAGACCGATATTACCCTTAACATTCGAAATGCTTATACCATTTTTTGCGCGATCGTATTGAAATAAGCTTCGAATAAAATAATTTTCCGCAAATCGCTAGGAAATTTTGACATTCCTGTCAAACTTTCTTGACGAAAAAGTCAGGACTTCCTTACTGTAAGGAAATGATATTTCCGTACAGTTGTTAGTGTTCTACATAAATGATTGAAAACACATTGCTTATAAGGAATTAATTTATATTTTGAAAACATCAAGTCATTGCTGAATACATTTTTAAGATCAATTTGTTATATTTACAGTAATTTGACAGTTAGTATAATTATTGAACATTGGAGGAACACTCTTAGAACTATGAGAAACATTTTGGACAACATGCAGGGTGGTAGGGTCATTTTGTTGAATATTTTGTACTGTGAAAATTTTATTTGCCACCTCAACCTTATTGTTAAGCGATTCTTCGATATATCCTTCAGCAACGTTTGATGACTTCCATCCGCCATGCCTCTTTAAACTAGTTATGTCGGCACCAGAGTCAACCAATATTGTTGCAGAAGACCGACGAAAGCAGTGACCAGTATATTCTGTCGGATTTACCAAGTTCAAATAAGTAGCAACTATTTTGGGCATTTTTCTAAATTGATGAATTCCTACCACTTGTCTACAACCCTTTCCGCTTTGATATTTAAACAAAAATCGGTCACTGTTCATATTTTCTGGTCTTAACGAAACATACTTTCGATAAACATTCAAGTAGATCTGATTAATTACAAATGATCTTGGTTTGTTGGTTTTCGAATCAGGTATGCTGATTAAAAGCTTAGATTCTAAGTCTTCTATATCGTCTACAGTCATTCGGACTAACTCATCCATTCTACAGGCCCCAGAAATACCAAATATTACAGCCACCTAAAGAATAAATAAAGCTATAATCTAAATAGAAATTAAAACCTTGTAAATTACCTTAATCATTAAATTTTCTTTATCTGGAGCTTCCTGGATAAATTTTTCAATTTCTTCCTTCGTTAAAATCTTAGATTTCTTTGCCCTATAACCTTGAGCTTGCCGTTTCAATAAAGAACGAAGTTTTGAGTATGTAGATATATCTACATTGTGTTTAAGTGCAAGGGTTGACTTCAGCATTGAATAATTGGCCCATAATGTTGAAGATTTCATCTTTAAACAAAGGTCTAGGAAGTATGCCATTACAACATTTTCTGAGAAAGAACTCGTATTTTTACTCATGCGATAATCCATAAAACGTCTGTATGCATTTTCGTACTTTTCTCTTGATTTCTTTGGCAATAATTCTAATGAAGCAGTATTCACTGCCTCAACCAGCTCTGGAGGAGTCCCAGGAATGGAAATTTCATCATCACTTATCATTTTACTTTCGAGAACACTTGCAATTAAATTTATAAGCGTCAAGTTTGACAATTCAACCTCAATACGTTTCCATAGTAACCCAAGTAATTTTATTAGGAATTTCAAAGCACCATTTATTTGGGAATAAAATTATCGCGTTTTTTTTTAAATCAATCAATATCTGTCGAATTTTAAACGATTTGCGGAAAAATAGTATGTTTAAGCCACATTCCTGGACTCTGTGTTGCTAAGTCTCGGCTTGCGCCTCGACTTAGCAATCTTCACAGTCGTCCAGGAATGTTAAGCTTTTCCT
>CAJUYI010000050.1:34206-44451 GCA_910591695.1 Galerucella pusilla
TAAACGTTTCCTTTCAATTCTTGCACCCACATCTTTATGCTTTCGAAAGACGCTTTAGAAGTTATATCAAAGACTAATAGAGCAGCGTTTGCGTTACGGTAAAACATTGGAGCCATCGCCTTGAAACGTTCTTGACCGGCTGTATCCCATATCTGAAAAATATTAAGAGCAATGAAAAAACATTTCAATCAAACTACAACATGTATCAAATCAACTAGACTTTTATTTTCCATGTTATATATTATTTAAGGACTATAAAATAAATAAGAGACCAAAGAAGAACTTAAGAAAATATTTTAAAAGTCTACTATAAGATGTGATACGCCCATGGATTACGAATGCGAATCCATAGGCGTATCATAAAAATAGATTATACATTATTAAAACTTATTTCGTATTGAATTATCAGTGTTTGAGTAGACGTTCATGATTGTTGAATTTTAAAATGGGCAAACAATACATTCTATGGCCCATACGATAGTTATATTCGTCAACAGGTAGGGAGGGGCGTACTGCTTATCTACGATTACGTATATTTATAATAATTATTCTCACCTGAAGGGTAACTAGATGATCCTCAGTTATAACTCTACAAGTAAAAAAGGAAGCTCCCACAGTGGGAGCAGTTTGTTGGGAAAACGCTTTCTCGACATATCTGGTCACAGTCGCTGTTTTACCAACTCCTGAAATAAATAGGTACAAGTTGTCAGAGCCAAACATGAGCCCCGGAAAATATGCGAACTAAAATAAGGTCATCGCAAGCAGCCAATCAACAGCCAATGTTAACGATTGTCCATTAGTAATTGTTAAATATAATCGAAATAATATGACCGAGTGATTTCATCAACATAGATCATTTTATTCATTCTGTATCAGTGTTGTCAATGCGAAGATGATTATACGATTTTTAGACAATTTCACTAATTTGGATCCAATAGTTTTTCGAATATTTTGTAGAAGGGATATATAAAATGGCTATTGTTTTTGTGGATTTTCCATATTGACTGGGGTCGAAGATTTTATTTAGATGTGTCCTTTTGGTAATTTTGACAAATTCTGATAATTTGAATAGTAAGTTCGGGTAATTTTCATTTTTGCATCGGCAACACTGGACCAGTTCATATTTTGTTGCTTTCCATAGAAACTTGATCCTTCTTTTTCATGACATTAATATACAGTCATGTAATTTGAAAATATAGACATTTAGGGCAAACGGTAGTATTAGTTTTGGTCCAATATAAATGTTTTTATTAATATTTAGAGTTACATTTTTAGCAAGTTTGACTTTGTTTACATATCTCTTAACAGTTGACATTTATGATATCGATATTTGGTTATCGTTTCAAAATATCGAGTTTTTACTACAAAAATACAACTACAGCGACATGAACACGCCCACCAGGGCTCACGTTTGCTTCTGCCAACATGAAGTCATTACAGATTAAAATGCATTCGTTACTGTAGAGAATCTTTGGCGCCCACCAGAAGCTAAGAACTTGTTCAAAGAACAAAGGAGCAGGACTGAGTGATATGAGAAAACAAGTGCAAAAATACAAACAGCCATTTGGTTGACGGTGTTGTCAGAGGGGTTAGGGAAAAAAGAGAATTCTTGTACCATACCTACTCCAAGAGATACAAAGGAAGTTTACCAAATTAACTTTAATAGTAATTAATACCACATTAGATAATTTTAAAACGAATTGCTAGTAAATAATGTTGAAGTAATGTTTATACAGAGTCAACTAATATTTATTTCAACAAATTAACTACTATCAGTAGTACTAATATGATAAATTGATAAGTGCTTAAGTACTAGTCTGACAAAAATCATCAACCTCCCTACAATCCTTATTTAGTTCCAAGCTACTATTTTTTATTTATTTCCATTGAAATTAAACAGACAGGCTTTGAACAATTATGTTTAAGTAGGTAGGTGTACCTATTACATTCATAAATTATTATCAATTATTAATTAATCTTATCTAGGTAACTCAAATTGCGTCAACTTTTTCACTTTTAATCATATCTGTTTTAAAAATTACAAGTTTGCCATTAAATTAAGAATATCTTGAAAGGTATTCTAGTTTTAGAAAAATCATTGTTTTTAATGACATTTACCTACCTATATTCAATATTCAATACATTTTTTATAGGTACCCGTTGCATTTTTTCCTGATAATTATATTGGAGACGCCACTGTTTAGAAGAGAAATATATTTTTAGCAGATTGTACCTTTTAGAATAATACACCACTCTACGCCCTTAAATTAAAACACGTGCAAAGTAATAACAAATAGTAAGTTGGCTCATGGTCTCATACCTACCTACTAAATATTTCCGCATAGATGTATCATCTAAAATAGGGCTTTAAATATTATCGTTTCTTCAATTAATACACAATAGACAATTTTGGTTAAATAAAATGGTATTTCTTACCTTGATGGCCTAGCAAAACAACTTTTCCAACAATATGTTTCATACTCTATAAACATCGGTTCTTTATCACACATACAAATTTAAAAAATTTCATTCAATATTCTTAAACAAAAATACCAATTTTCTCGATTGTTTCTACACTGTTTACGTGAATCAGATGATTTCGGTCTACTTCAACGTCTTCAACTGACATTGATAACGACGATGCGCACAACACATTCATTAGTCATGCATCTGGGAAATACTTGTTTAGGTTATCTATGGTTGATGTAACGCATAATAGTTGAAGGATTTCGGAAAAACCAATTCATTTCACAGATTGTTTTATTACGATATCTTATTTATTTTGATTCGAAACATTTACTGATATTTACATAACTATCTCTGTCCATAACTTTTACGGTTCGATGATTTTAGTCATAGTTCGTTTCTTTGTTCGTTTTATCCATGTGAACCTTTTTATACTTGAAGTTTTGGACATAGTAGTGACATCTATTCCAGCTGGAGTCAAGTTCCTCATGGATGAGAACAATTTCTGAATTTTTCAAACTTGCAGCTATCCTACTGAATAATAGATGGCAGCAGCACACTCATCTTGAAAGCTTTAAATAATTTATCAGTTTTAATAGTTATTTAACCAACTAGTGTATTAATGAAGGCCATTAACAATCGACATAATTTAACGCACGAGCAGAGCGAGTTAATCTTCGAGATTGCTAATTGCCCTTTTAATACTCGTGTTATAAACAAAGCTTTTCCGTCGACTGTATAAGTTCTATACGTTTTTCTCAATATTTTGAAACTAGAAATATTTGTCCACGACCACCTAATAATAAGTCAATATTTTACCTCCTAACTAAAGGTATATGGTACCCATATATCAACTGTCGTGAATTATGGTTCATAATACACTGTAGAGTATTATGGTTCATAATTCACGACTAGAGATGGGGGTACAATATGAAATAAACTATTAAATCTGTGTATTTTGTTTAGGAAATTTGTTTCTGACATATATCGTATCTATAAAATATTGTAATTTTTAGTATTGATACTTTTCATAACGATATTTTCTAATAATATTAAGTATTTCAAAACAATATATTTATAACGGTACGTTGTATTGATACTTTCTACAGTATCGCCCATCTCTATATATGTCAAATTATTTGAAGTAGCTGCTACAACATTTTGAGGTTAGTAATATGCCAAATCGCTACTGACTTTTATTTATTGATAAATAAATTGAGTGTCGTGGACAAAGTATAGTATTCTACTCGCAATTTATGGCCATAATTCACTTGGGTGACTTGCGCCCCTCGCCTGCGGCTCGTGACGCAAACGTCACCCGTCGTGAATTATGGCTATCATAAATTGCTCGTTTAATAATATACTATTATTTGTCTCGTAGCTAAGTACTGTCAAAATTAAATAATGACATTGAAATGTATGTTTGGTTGCCTACACCACAGGTAACTGTCAATTTAAATATAATGTATAAGATGTGCGTTGGGTTGCCTGTAGAAAAATTGTTGATTAATGTAAATCGTGCATTAATAGGGGTTATTAATGTATGACTTTTGTCTAACTTTGAGAACGTTAATAGCATATGTTAATACACGGTCGACCGAAAAATATATAAATTGAAAATAAGACTACATTTACCACATTATTTAGGGAAATTGGGTAAGTATTTCAAAACCGAGAATAGTTTATAAACGACTCTCATAGCTCATAAGTAATTGTAACTTAGTATATTAAATATCGGCGGCTTTTTAGGGATGGTCGACAGAGCACCGCGAGTAATTTTGGTTTTTAATTGTAAATAGCAATGTCATTATAAATTATAGTCCCTATGGTGTCTTTAGATGAACTTTGATGAATTTAGAGCTTTCTATTCTATCATTATATTGGTATTTCATGTTTTAAAAATTATGCTTTAATTCCTTTAATGACATTTGAAGATAGGTAGGTACTTAACGAAACAAAAATCGTGAAAAGGCTCATGAAAAATTGTATCCTTTATTTTTCGAATCAAAATGTCCGCTGTCGATACCTGCTGTTTAATTTCCTAATAGCGGACTTCCAGTTTCATTTATATCCACTGAATCTTCTCGATCAGCGATCAATTCCAATTAATCAAGTGGCTTTCACTTCCACAAGCTCAAAACAAATGGAAAACCCAGATCCAGTGGCGCAGTCCAATTATTTTCTCCGAAAGTTTTTGTTTTGTCATTCGGACAGTTTCTAATTAATTTTACCACTGTACCACTCAAAGATGGAATAGTATTTTCTCCGCGCACGTTTCCAAATAAATACACAGATATTAAAATGACAAACAATGTAAGCCATATAATCATCTATAAACCTTCCCTGGAAGAGAAAATTACCTGCTTCCATTCCAATTGTGATGCGAAGATTTCCAATATTTTAAATTCATACTTCATCGGGCTTTATATATGCATAAATATTATACCTACCTATAGAAATTATTATAATATATATAACTACCTACTGCATTTATGGGCATTCTCAGGTTTTACAACTTAAAGGTCTAATTGGTGCGCCCATCTAAATTATTTTTTGCTTTACAGCACGTTAAGAATAACATACTGAAGTTTTTGTCGGCACTATAACTATTGCCACAACTATATACAGACTGCGAAAAGTCTATTCGAGCCATGCGATTTACACAAGTGCGACAAGGAAAATATGAGAACAACACTTGAAAGAGAGAGAGAAGAATAATTGTGCGCAGTCTGCTGTTGCCAAATGTATTTATCTGTAAAAGTTATTCCCAATTTTTGTCGGCATCAATGTTAAATACCAATAATTGTTAAATCGAAAGCAGTGTTCAGATTTTATTTATTGCAGATTGTAATTTGTCCATTTACTATCTTGAACTATATTATTTTATTCTTATCTGTGTCAACGAACATTAACAAGACAAAAGGATCACTCTAAGCTCCTCCCCTCGTTATGCCTATCTTGCTCGAATATCGGATACTACTGTGTATAGAGCACCGTAAGTCTAACATACGTGGAAAAATGTATAAACAATACTATGCACTTTATAAATGGCTGGAAAATTACTATTACCTCTGCTCTGTCTTTATGGGAAACCTTAAAATGCAGAAATTATTCATTTCTTTTGACGAGGAACCTTAATCAGGATTGCATTGAAAATTTTTTTGGTCTGGTAAGAAATTGTTGCGGAAACTCGAGAAATCCAACACCCATTCAATTTTGTAGGGCATTCTAAAATTTATTTTCTCTAAAATATTTTAATGAGGTTGAAGGTGCCAATTGTATTAAAGATATTAATACATCAGTTTTGTTCAATGTAACTCCTGATATGCTAGAAGAAAATAAAAATATCGATGTACCTATATTGACAAATAATAGCTCTTTAACAGTTTTCACATGCGACTATAGAAATCTTTCAGGTACGGATGGCAATGCTATAGTTTGCATTTCTGGCTATCTATTAAGGAAATGTTTGCTGCAACACTTTTGTAGTGGTTGCACAAAGTATAACGATGAAAAGATATTACCAAAAGAAGCGGCTGTATTTTTAGAGCATAAAGCATATTCGACTTCTAAAAACTATGGAGGTCTGAATGTACCTCCTAGTAATATTGTAGAATATGTTAAACAACTAGAAATAATCTTTGTTGAAAATTTTAATAAAATTAGTTGTCACTAGAACGTTGGAGCGACCCTTAGAAAATTATATGAAAATTTACTGTTAACACATCCTTGTAAAGAGTCTCCTCAGAAATATTTTTTAAACCTATATATTATGCTGCGGACTTATTTTACAATTAAATTTGCGAATCGGGATATAAAAAATAGATATTCTTCGAAACAATCGATGAAACCTAACATAAAATTAAATATCTTCAATATGAAAGACTTTCAAAATTCATAGATTTTAACTCATTTGGTTAAGCGCCTTTGGTTTTGGATGGTTCGTGTAGCGATTCTCACAATTTTCGAATCGCGATAATTATTTTTCCCAGTACCCGTATTTTACTGTTAGGTAAGTTGGTACTCTTTGATGTCCTCGGATTTGAAACAACCTGTAATGACCTGTATACATTTTATATTAGAATACCTATTTAAGTTGGCATTTGCAAACATTTTATTGTTAATTTTTATACCTACTAGTCTCATCTGTAGCTTACTACATTATTACTTTTTGATGTAACTTTCATTTTTCCCTTCATTTTTGCTACCAGTTCTCTTTATAATTATGTTTAGATTCACCAATTGACGATATTCCCCTTTTTATTTTAATTCCCACTAAGCGGAATAAGTTACCATAACAATGATTGCTAGATGTTTTTAAATCACCCTGGTGAGTGAACGTTTATTCGTTTTAATCGCTAGCGGTTTACATCAACCTCGTATAAGCACGAGCACGTGCACGACTCCAAGAATTTGTCGAAATCGTCGGCGCGCTTGTGTAAGCTGGACATGAAAGTTCCGACGGAGAGTGACCCTTCTTGTCTTGTTAATGTTCGTTGTCTGTGTTGATCTCACTTATTTCTCAAAAGTCAATAATATTAACAATCTCGAATTTTTCCCTATTAATACGGCGTTATCCCATATTAAAAGTTAAATGCAAAATAAGATAAAATTGCTTAGAAAGTACCAAACATTTTAAACTGGCAACGCTGCTTTCTAATCCGATTGGTAGCTGGAACTGAAAACACGCCAAAAGCTGACTGCGAACAATTATTCTTCTCTCTCTTTCAAGTAGTAATGCTCATATTTTTCTTGTCATAATTGTGTAAATCGTATGACTCGAATAGACTTTTCGCCATCTGTATATTATTCTATTACTCCCATTTCTAAGTAGATATACAAACACTGCTTCAAGCGATTTCCTAACATTTTAAATTATAGTATTAAAGTATAGACGAAATATTTTGTATCCAAATTCGTTTAAATAAAATGTTCTCGATACCGTCGTCATGAACCTATATCTACCCGCAACTCCGTTCCGTGCAGTAGATGAAAAAGTGGCGCCATTTCAGTCGGTCAAATAAAACATACGTAAAACAATAGCTATCGAGGCAAGAGAGGGTGATATCTGATCGAGTCGTATCCGGAAGGGATAATGTAACTCCCCGATTGGTTGAAAACTTTTAGATTGCTTCCAATCTTTGTAATTTTGGTCGAGAAACTCATAATTTATTGCTAGGGGTGAGTTTCTAACAGCGTGTACAGTCCGACGAAGAAGGTTTCATTTTAAGATGCTCAAGAGATCGGAAATTGTCTTTTAGAAAATCATTTTTTAAACATACTTTTCATTTTTCAGATTTTTTTAAGATAGCTACATATTTATTAACATCAATCAAAATTTAAAATTGTTAATAAAATAGAAGAAAACAATCTACAACAAAGAAACATTAAGATGCAAGCTGTGACATATCGGATAAACATCCTCTTATACAACAACTTTATTAGCGTCATACAACTTCTTCTTCGTGCAATGCAGTTACATTTTAATAATACAATTAATAGTACTGCAAGCGCCAAATGTGATGGCAGGCGATCGCGCAGATATATACAGTTGGCATTATTACTCCTTGGCAATCCCAAAAAACTGAAGCAAGAACTTTTCCAGCAGATTTTTGGACACATAACTTCTTAGGTCTTGGAGAGGACGAAGGACATTGACCACCAAGGGTATTAAGCATATCTTCGTAAATCTGCTTACCTCTTAACCCTTTTAAATATATTTTATCTCTTTCTATGGTGACATTTTATTTAATATTTTCAAAGTTATTATCTATCTGGGGAATTAACTTTTAACGTTTGTCAACACTGTTTTTTCTAACCTGCATGAGCCGCCACTTAGTTTCTCCTCCGTCAAGAGCAGTGGGAATTGGAGTTAGTCCTGACCTAACCAAGTCTACTCTCTTATTTCGCTAAAAGGGGATATAATCGTTCCATTATAGTGGTAATAACTACAATTTTTGAAATTTTAGGTGGTATATCTTTGACATATTCTAAAACCGTTTTTATTGGATTTTCAATCCCGTTATGCCAATATTCCCCCTTATTTTAGGTGGTGTTTGTGAAAAAGTTCTTGGATACTTCGGTAACGCTGCACTTGACAATCGGTTGTTAACAATATTTAAGAGTTCTTTCAGAGCAGTATGCTTTTACTTATGCCGTACTTACTGCCCACGATCTTAATTTGTTCTGAACTGATAGTTTAACTCAAACTTAGACATCAAATGATTTTTTCCCTCATCTTAGCAATTTTACCTTTTACCTTGCGCTTAAAGTTACCACTTTTTCCATTTTTTTGGAATCTCACTCATGATGGAAATGTACTAATTGAATAGCACTTACAGAACTTTTCAAGCTTAGGTTAAACTTGTTATATAGCACCGCTATTAAGCTACAATATTTTATAAAAGTATCACATGTCCCTTTCTAAATAATTGTCAGAAAACGACATCTGATCCCGAGAAGTTTATCAACGCTATTTTGCTTAAATCACCAAACTATTATATAAATTGATTATATAAACGTTTACAAAGTATACTATAAAGTATGTACTTAAAAGTGTAAAGAATATGCTTCTATATTGCTTAATGGTCATCATAGAAAGGTGTATAAACCAGTTAAAAAACTGTTATATAGAGGTTTTCTAATTATGTTCTAAGATCGCTTTTATCACAATATAATAGAACTAACTAGTAATATAAGCAAATTGGTATTCCAGAGTTGTCTAATAAACCAAAAAGCTTTCCGTGAAACCGATATAAACCAGTAACATAACATTTTGGTAATTAATCGGTTAACTACATGTTACTTGGGACAGGTACTTGATGATGGCTCGATACTCCAATTTTTTGATTTTCTCAATTTCGGTGGACATCTTTTTTCTTTTAATTTATTGCGTAACTCTGGTTTACTTTTTTGACGTCCAACTTCACACTGACACTTCTAATAAATTTTGGTTCGTTGCTATGGTAACGCAATATTTTGTTTATGCATGGAGCTGGTCTGGGCTAACTAGATATCAATACATCCTCGTATACCACAAAAATTATTCAGACAATGCCAAACGCCAACAGAATTGGAGGACAACTGATGATACGCCTCTGTACAGAGCATTAATTTTGTCTTGCAAGAGATATAGTGGGAGGTAACATTGAAAATGAGTTTGTGCGCATGGGGGTGGGCTCGCCATCACGTTTGGCGCTTGCAGTACCATTTATTAAATGGGGCAAGAATAGAGCACTGAAAGTGCAGAGTTTGCTGTTTTTGAGGACAACCAAATATTATAAATTCATGTGAGAACAATAAATATTCATTCTGGCACAATTATGATGAAGTCTAACATATTTAAATTAATAGTTGTAACTTTAATTTGTTCTCTTCCAATCTATATAGTTTTATACTCCAAATTAGTCAACACGGCCAATTGTTTAAAATATGTTACATTACAAGGGAGTTGATTAGTTCGTTCGGCCTTATCAAGCTAAGTCTAATATAATCCTTTTCAGAAAATTGCTAGGAAATTTTGACATTAGGGACAACATTTCTCAAATAAAAAGTTCCTATTCAATTCCTTGATTGTCAATTCCCTCCACAAAATATTCTATTGTTGCTGCCGCTCCTTCATTTCCTCTCCAGGCCAATTCATGAGCAGCAATGTGAAAGAACTTCCTTTGCAATCCTTCCGGAGTGTTTTCGTCCCAAAGCTCAATAATCTTTATCAATTCGTCTGCTGATAGTGCGGATGAACTTGCCTTTCTCTTGGTTGGATCTATTTGTAGCTTC
>CAJUYI010000050.1:46980-68836 GCA_910591695.1 Galerucella pusilla
TGCAAAGGATACCTAAGCCCAACCTTTTCCTTTATGTATCGATCAGTGTTTTCAGCACAAAGGATGTTAGGCTAATGGGTCTAAAGGATTAAGCCACCGTATATGTGGTACGACCCGGCTTGGGTATGAAGACGACTTTCACCTGCCTCCACTGTTCAGTAGAATAGTATATTCCTCAACGAGTGCAGAATGATGGCTATTATTCGCGCGGATGAAGTTTTGGAATCATCCAAGTGAATAATATCTTTTGTAAAACAGTTGTCAGAAAATTTATGAGATTTACACAAATCAACGAGGTAAAAGAGAAAGGAGAGAACATAACAGTATAAAGAATCATCGACCAAAGTGGCTTCTTAATATGGCCGACTTCCGTTGAAGCGTAAAGAAACCAGAGGCGTACATTAAATTATTAAATAAGGGGATACAAAAAACTCTCATATGCATCTTTTTAAGGTGTTACTTTTTGTTGTTAGAGAATTGATACCAGATTTGGTACATTCAAAAATTTTATAACACTATAGTACAACTCAATATCAACTTAAATTTATACTAATACTCATAAATAACCCTTCTAATACTGAAAATCACTATTTTATTAACGCGGCTTTTCAATTTGACACATTTCAGTATATTAAGGTTATCTATGTTGATATAAGAATTGATGACTAATGTCACTAATGTCATGGCTTCTCAATAATGGCGACTTCCGTCGAAAGTTGGTTAAATCACTATCACGCTTAACTTTCCACCTTTTTCTTTTACCTCCTTGACACAAATCTTGTTACCAACTTTGTTTACAGCTCAGCATGATAAACTTGATAAAAGTAATTCACAGGCTATTGATACGCAAAAAAAGAAGTCCTTTTTTTCTGGTTGACATTTAACTGATTTTGAAAATAAGAAGTATTTAATAACAAACTTAAATGACAATGTAAAATAATTTGCATCGAAAAAAAGTATTTCAGGGGGGGAAATTCGCAAAAATTAATTGAAAATGAAGGTTCCCCATACGGTGGATCAACTACTAGTTGACTTACATACACCATCACCAGAATGTTTAGACCTAGTCGGCGAAGATCAAAGACAAATCATAACAGAAGATCTGGATTGGGACAAAGATGCCGTACCAACTTTAGCTGACCTGTGCGTAAAAAGAATCGCAGAAAGATTCGAAGAATACACTTACTTCGATGACTTACCATGCGAAGATAGGGATCATCTTCTTGAATTAATTTCAACCAATTTACCACTGGAAATGGTAATTCCTCTTATAGATGAAGAATATTATTGGAAACGTCGCTATAACGACCATTTTGGTATGATAACCTACAGAAAACCTTACCCATGGCAATGGAAATCTCTGTACATCGAAAGGGAAGTTCAAAGAATGATAGAAAACGCTGAACCGCAATACGCCGATGAAGAAAGCATGGACATTTTAGATTTATGCGCACCTTACGTTAAAAGAGTGTTTGTTACTCAACTACAACTTTGGAAACCTCCTCTAACCATAGAAAAAGAAGATATTCCAGACGAATGGCCCATTGATCATATAAATTTCACTTTCCTCACTCCAAGATTACCGTTGGTGGAAGAATTTGATATTGTTTTTGGAATGAATGATGTTAAAGAAGACTTCAATTGGAATATGTTCAAAATAACAGTTTTAGACTGTCAAAGATTGAGTAAAGCAGTATTGGATTTGAAGCAATTGAAAGTGCTACGTATCCACAAGAGTAACATCGAAGACAAGCATTGCCAGGCTTTGATGCAGAATTTAATAAAAAACAAAACTATAGTCGAGCTTGATTTATCTAACTGTAAAATAGGCGATCAAGGTGCTTTATGCATCGCAAAAGTTTTGTGTGTTCATCCTACTTTGAGAAAATTGATACTAACGAATAATTTAATTGGACAAATCGGTGCAGAAGGATTAGGGTATGCTTTAATACAAGATACGTGTCCTCCTTTGGAATCTTTAATAATGAGGCTTAATCCTTTGAAGCACGCTGGAGTGATGGGTATTTTGAGGGCTCTAGTTCGATGTCCTATACCCGAAGAACTTTCTTTAAGCGCTTGTATGTTTGAAGATGAAACTGCTGAGAAGGTTGTTAAAATGTTAGGCTGGAATCAAAGCTTAAAGATTCTGGACGTTAGTAACAATTGGTTTGGAGAAGATGGTGGGGAGTATTTAATTCAAACTTTAGAACGTAACACCAGTCTGTTGTGGTTAGATATGAGAGAGACCAATATAACGAATCATCAAGATGCTATTATTAAAAAATATTTGTCCAGAAATCGAACCGGTTCTATGGAAGATGAAAGGTCTTTGGGGCAATCTGACGAGGAGTATGAAGAAGAAGAAGATGAGGAAAGTATGGAGGAGAGCGTTGAAGAAGGGGATGGAAAATGAATAACTTCCTATACAGGCAACTTGGAGTAAAATGAAAAATAAAATATATTTTTTTTAAATTTGATTTAATTTTTTTCTTTTTTCTCTTATTTTTTTGGGAATCAAACCACAATATTGCTACCGAAATGTCGAAATAAAAATTATAAAAACATTATTGTGGTTTGCCCAAAAAAATAAGAGAAAAAAGAATAAGTGAAATACGGTTGCATGTTGAATAGGATCCCAGTGAGAATATAATAATTGATGCATCGCCCTCGAAGGTATGTTTTACTATGGTAGACTGGGAACTTTTCAATTGGCCAGATACTGTTAATTATAAGTTCTAAATGTTAATTTATATGAAGTTAACAAAATCTATTTTTCTCCAACCATCAAAAAATGTTGACATTTTTGTACTATTTTCAGGTGCAAAAGCCATCAATTCCCTTGCCGTACAAAAATTTGCTCGTTGCTTAGCAACACTTTTAATCCTATGATTAAAAACGCTACTTTTTATCCTAGGACTAAAAGTAATTGCATTTGAGCTCTCTAATTGAAATTTGAAGAAAAAAACATTGTCTCTTACAAACTTAGTAAAACAAACTAATTGGGCAACTATATATAGGTATTTATTTGTTATTTATAGTGATATTGAATGTACAATTGGAACAATTATTGCCAAAACTCAAAGCACCACTGAAATTATCACTAACAATTTTCGAACAATTCAAAAGATTTTCATTAATGTTAGAACAACTCAAAATATTCTCCGTAACTGTTGATGAAACATTCGAGGAAATATCTGAACAGGTACTTGTACCTTCTTTGTCAGGTTGCAATATTTTTCTGGCAGTATTCTCTTTGTTGATTCGTGATTCTTCAATATATCCTTCTGCTACCGTACTCGATTTCCAACGTCCATGTCTTTTAAGACAAGTGAGGTCACCGCCACCATCAATAAGAAGTGTAGCAGATGTTCTTCTTAGCGAATGTCCAGTGTACTCCTTCCAATTTTCTAACTTCAAAAATTTTGCAATTTCTTGCGGCACGGCACTAATTTTGTGAATACCAACAACCATTCTTTGACACTTCCCATTAACATACTTCAAAAATAAACGACGCTCCTGTATATTTGATGGCCGTAGTGCAACATATTTTCGAAATAAACGCAAATAATTATCGCCTATGATGATAAACAAACAAGGTTTCTTGTTTTTTGTCTGCAAAATTTTTACGACCAGGACCGAGTCCATATCTTCAATGTCATCAATTTTCAAATGAACTTGTTCGTCACAATGCATAGCACCTCCAATTCCTAATACTAGAACAACCTTTATCATCAAATATACATTATCAGGTGCCACATCCAGGAACCGATCCACTTCCTCCTTTGTAAAAACCCTAGACTTTTTAGGCATATATCCATCACTTTGCCTTTTTAACAATGCTCGTAATTTTGAATATTTACTAATATCCACACCATTTTTGATATCCAGTGTGGATCGCAACATTGAATACTGTGACCAAAGAGTGGATGGCTTGACGGTCTTCGTTAAATTTGAGAAATACACCATAAGAACACTCTTCGCATAGTTTTGCACATTTTTTTCTTTACACCAATCCATGAATCGCTGATACTTGGCGAGATTTAGATGGCAAAAGATTTAGATATCCTGCTTCGGCACTTTCCAATATATCCGCAGGTATATTTTCATCGTGTTCGGGATTCATTTTGAAAGCAGCGTAAAAACTACTTCAAAAATTAGATGATTAGTACGTCTACGGAGGTCTACTGGACAATCAATATTTACTAAAAATACCAGATATCCATGACTACCGACTTGCTATCGCTGTTATAATTAATAGGTGTTCAAATTTATTACCAAATTATTAACGATTTTTGAATAAAACTAAATTTATTTTAATTTTGACTTGGTTGAAGAAAAAATAGTATATATCATACGGACTAAAAGTGCCTATTTTTACTCGCAATTTTGCATTCGCTCGGCTGCGCTGCGCTCCACCTCGCAACTGCAAATATTGCTCGTGCAAAAAATATGCACTTTTAATCCTTATAATATAATATACTATTTCCATCCTATATTCTTTACAAAACCATTTTTCCTAGAAAATTCTTTATTTCTTACCTTGTAAGTTGGAATATCCAATTTTATTAGAATGTTGCCATCGACACCGCGATCATAGCTATCTTGTCATTGTTATTCCAAAGGAGTGGATCTAGAGTGCCGTTTTCTGCACCACTAGTCTCGCTCGTTGATTGGCCGTCTAGAGTCGCGGGGAAACAATTACCAATCAACCTACGCCGCGGGATAGGTGATTCACATCCCTAAAGAGCCTCGGCTCTATATAGATTCGTAACCGATTTGATATCGTACGAAGAAGGGACACAACGACTAGATTCGCTTGAGCCGGTCTTCGTAAAAGTGATGTTTCCAAGTTTGAAAAGTTTTCTTCGGATCCTTTTTCGCAATTTGTTTCATCAAATTAGGGAAATGTGCTCGACGATCCTTTTGCTTGGATTCAGATGATGATATTAATGTGGGACGATACGAGAATAAGCGATTAGCTTTCGTTTGAAATGAAACAAGTCTTTTGTAATATTGGCTTCGGATATAATTGAAAGTTTTTTGCCATTTTATGTTACTGGATGGTGGATGGTACACTCTAGCTATTTTTCTCGAAAGAATAACGAAAACTTTGTTAATTTACTTTAGAGATAAGCAAAGCAAGACCAAAATGCTGGTCTTATCCTTGTTCATTCAGTCTTGGTGTTGGTCTTGTATCCAGGTCAACCTGCCTTTGTTTCAACTCCAGAGATTTTGGCCAAAATCAATGAAATTGTGCGCGGAGATCGTCGACTAAGCATTAGAACAATTGCTAAGACTGTAAACACCGATAAAGAAGCAATTAGAAAATTTGTACATTTAATTAACATTAAGAAAGTCAGTAGTAACCAATAAATATTCCGTAAACAGATCTGCTCAGGAGCACGCGCTGTCTGTGAAGGGTTAAGTAGCCGCTTGAGGCAATCTACTGCTCTAACACTCGACGTACTCTCTTGATATAGTACCCTGTGACTTCTTCTTGTTTCTTAAGGCCAAGTCTGCCTTAAAGGATCCCGGTTCGAGTCGATGAAAGGGATGAAGCGAGAATCGACTGAGCTCCTAAACACCCTTCATTGCTTCAACCGATGGAAAAAGCAAATGTAACGGTGTGTGGCAAGGGGAGAACAGTATATTGAAGAGAAGCATTCCATTGTGGAAAAATTTTTCAAATAAAACTCTTTTTTATAAGCAATATCGTTATTTATTAGCCAAACTGCGTAGGCTTGATGTCGCTAAGGAATATGTCGTATATTTTCTCAAATCATTGATAAAATCTGTGTTGAGTACCTACGGTGATAATTAAATTTGATGTTTAAAAACTGGGTCCCTTACAAACATAATAGAAATAGTCAAACTACCCTTACCTACCGATAAAAAGTTAAGTCCACTTTTCCACAAACTGCTCAACCACGAACCATAATTGTTCAAGAGCTATAAGCTTTTAAGCACAGTTTTATTCTTATACTTCGATCAAAGTTCGGATGTCAAAACTTCCATAACCTTTAAAAGGTTACTTACTCGAGAATAATTTATTAATCAGAATGAACAAGGACTAATATAGGGCAAGTCCACGACAGTTGACAATACCCCTGTGGTAAAACGATAAACAATGAACACAATCAATAATTATCAAACAACTATCAAACTATAATATATATTATTAAATATGCAAGCTCAACAATTAAAATAACTTTACAAGTACAATGAAGCAAAACCAACTAAACTCAAACACGATCTATCATTATAAATCAGCTCTGAACGCTTTGTTTATTGTTTTACCACCAGGCTCTTGTCAAAATAGTTTGTGAGGTCACGTGGACATGCCCTATTAGACAAGAAGTTGTAAGCGATGTTGCCAGTGCTTTGAAGTATTGAAGTGGTTGAAAAATATGTCTTGGAATAAACTAGAGATTGAAATGTTACTTGAGGAAATCTAAAAACATGCTTGTTTGTACAATGTAAAACACAAAGATTACCGTAACAAATACTTAAGAAGCTTAGTCGTAGAATCTAATGTGGCAAAATTAGGCATCATTAGACCGTTTCCTTAACCACTTATTTTGCCAAATCTCATTCTCCTCTGTTTTAAAGTTAATATTGGCTTAGTGACATGAACAGCCGTGAAAATTATTAAATATTTCAAATTTTCCGGTTCCATAACTAATGACATTTTTGAAATTGAAAAGTTTATATTTATTCCATCATCAAATCAGATCACTGCGCAGAATCTTGAACTGAATATTGTTCAATAAATTGGAATAGTTTAAAATAGCTAAAATCCGTTGGCCAATATTTCACACAAGAAATCTATTCCAAATATTATTATATATTATTAGCCGAACGAAATAACGTAATAGGTGCCAGGTCACATGGTATTGTGAACAATGAAAAGCCTGACATACTTACAAAGGGGTCAGCAGATGCACAGCTTGAACCAAGTATACCAAAAACCTTATTTCGAGAATCTGTAAAGATCTAGATCATGCATGGGACTTGACATGACATTGGTTGTGATATAAATGGAATTTTGTTGATTGATTACCTTAGGAAATGTGAAACAATCCTCTCTGAACAGTAATGCAAACTGTTGGATTAGCTGTATTAGCTTTATCTTAAAGATACCTCAAGGTTTATATTGTTAATGTAACTCATGAACTATAAAATATCATTTTTTCCACTACTAGCAGTGGAGTTGACAATTATTGCTTCTTCTAGCCAACTGAGAAGTTTAATTTCTATATTAGTGGTTAGTGATTTTTTCTATTATTAACCTAGGTCAATGAAGGACAAATTCAATTACTTTAAGAATTCAGGGATCGAAGTTCAATAAAAACTTGAGCAACATAATTTTGTATACCCAGGAGATTGTCTTTAACATATTTGCTGCTTGAAATTACCTATCATGATAAAATTATTTGGATAAATATGCCATTAGTTTAAAATTCGCGCACAACCAAAAATGACTGAGTACGTTCATATGTTGCTTTCGTTTATTCGGGCTTCAAGCACTTGTGCGTGATGCCTCAGTCGTCACGACTTCTGAGCAAATCGAACACGATTTTTTAGGATCCTTAAAACCACCTGACATGTGCCAATGCCAATGAATTTCCTGTGTTGTTAGAAGAACAGCTATCAATTATAATGTTTTTGATAATAAAATTTTGCATATTTGGATATTTTAAGTAAGGTTTAAGTCGTATTAAATCGTAATTGGTACAACCTTGACCTTTAAATAAACGTCAAACCGGACAAACGTCATATATTTCATGTCCGTGGCTTGAAGCATAGATGCTTGAAGCTCATACTTTTCGGTATGTGCTTGAGGGGCAAGGGGAAGGTAGGACTAGGCGTCACGCCCGGTAATAAGCGAACGGAATTCAGTCACTACAAGCTGCTACTAGCAGACAAAAGTAAATAATCGAAAACCCTTATAATATATCGAAAACTGACAGTGTTCTTGTCAATCGGACTTCGGGGTAAACGCTTCTCGTGGTGCGTTTGTGAATTATTTTTAATTTGGTCTTAAATTTGGCTAGTAGTGGAAAAAAATGTATAGACACCAAGGTGGTGAAAACATTTATAAGCCTCACACGTTATTCCGAAATCATTTTGGTGCTCGATTAATAATAATAGTCTTCACCACCTTGGTATATTATTAATTAATACTAAATATCGCGAATCAAAGATTAATAGAATATATATAATGGTTTCCATAACAAATAAAAACCACGTAGAAATATAGATATAATTTGATAAATGTGCCAATTCTAATTTGATCAGGTAATAATTTAATTTTCACTTAATCGTTTGTTATCTGTAAATAGAATTATAATCTAGAATATCTCAACGTCATATAAATAATATCAACATATTTAGAACGGGGATTACGACTAATATGTCGAAATCCGATCAAATCAAATACGTTATCAATATCGTCGAACCACTATGTACTCAAATCTTAGATCGTTCGTAGGTGGAAAAATGAAAAAAAAACATAGAACTTTCATAATTTTTTTATTTATTACATTTTTATCTTAATTACATTGGAAACAGAGACGGACTTGTCTGATAAATCGATGTTATAAAAAAAACGAACATAAACTATGAAAAATGGTACTGCAAGCGCCAAACTTGATAGCGACCCCGCCCCCATGCGCACAAACTCATTCTCAATGTTACCTACCACTACAGCTCTTGCAAGACATATAAATTGTACAGAGGCGTATCATTAGTTGTCCCCCAATTTTGTAGGCATTTGTGAATGTCTGAATAATTTTTGATAGTAATTTAGTTGGGAGAGTCTATACCTGCGCGATCGCTCGCCCTAACGTTTGCCGTTTGCAGTATTACATTCACTTTTATGACTTACCCTGTAACTATTCCTTTCTAACACTCATTCATTTATTTATATTTGTACAAATAAGGTTGGACGAAAAAATATTTTCAATTTTGATTGCTGCTTGACAATTATTGACCATTTAAAAAACTAAAAGACTAAAAGTACAAACTTAACGAAAATCCCATTGAATAAGTAACATTGTACATACAGCAATACAAAATTGCATTTCTTTTCGTTGAAATAATATAATCAGCAATCCAGCACTCTTTTAAATATCACATTGTGTAAAATAACAATTTAAATGATCGAAAAGTGACAAATGACAGATGCTGTCATGAATTGTGTGCGTATCTACATTTATCACTTCCATTTCTTGATGCGGCGTGCTGACGAGAGCCTATTTTCCTGACAGATTCCAACGTTGCCAAATTTACTAGTAACATAATAATATTGAAGTAAATAGGTAAATATCAGAAAATGAGAAATAGAAAACTAAAAAAAAAACAAGAAAACCCAGGCCCAAACCCGGTTGATCAAAGTGTTACTATCTATAAAAATATCAGATAATAAGAAATAAAAAACTAAAAAAAAACAAAAAACCCAGGTCCTAATCGGGTTTCGAACCTACGACCTCTGAGTTGTTCAATACCCTACGCCACATTCAGTCACATCGATTAGAAGGTTAAAGGCTGCTTGGTCGCATGCGCACCTCAACTACTAAATTTAACGTGGTGGGAGGAATATGTCGGGAAAATAAGCTCTCGTGGCGTTCTGTGCACTAAAACTATTCAGTTTGGGTATAGGGAATACTTGATCAAATTTGAAGTAAGTATAGTATATATTACAAAAATTGTAAAGACGATGTATTCGAGTTTGGCTCGCCCTGTATACGGTTTCTTAGAAATGGAAGCAGGTCTAGTGAATAATGATATTAGAAGACTATCAACGACGTAACAGATTAATTTCAAATTGTGCAGTTTAACGTACACGGGGCATTGACTCATTACGATTTTCAAGGAAAAGTGGTCAGAACTTTTTGAATACACTGTATAAGTAGAATTTGAGTTTGAAGTAGAATACAGTGTGTCCCTTTTAAAAAAGTGGAACTTTGATCTGGCGCGTACAATTGCGACTGATTCTAAAATATGGGCAAAGAATAAGGAGCGGGTAAATTTTCAGCACGGCTCCATCAACTGCGCAAGTCCAAGTAATTGGATTAATGGCGGGAGATTCTACACTACATTAAAGTCGAAAAACTTGTCAGTGTCACTCACTTCACTTCAAATAAATATGTAAATATCAGAAATATAAAACTAAAAAAAAAACAAGGCCCAAACCCGGTTGATCAAAGTGTAACTATGTATAGAAATATCAGAAAATAAGAAATGAAAAACTAAAAAAAAACAAGAAAACTCAGGCCCAAACCCGGTTTATTAAAGTGTAACTATGTATGGAAATATCAGAAAATAAGAAATAAAAAACTGAAAAAAAAACAAAGAAGCAAAGAACCTAACCCGGTTTCGAACCTACGACCCCTGAGTTGTAAGCTCAATACCCTACCAACTGCGCTAATCAGCTCACATTCAGATACATCGAATAGAAGGTTAAAAGCTGCTTGGACGCATGCGCACCTCAACCACTAAATTTGAGGTGGTGGGTGAAGCCGTGTTGTATATTTACCCGCTCCTAAAGAATACACCAGCTTAACAAGAAGCGAAGCCCGACGCCATCTCTTTGATGTTTTGGTAACATAAATTTATGACCTTGAGAGATCGACGTTGACAGATAACTTAGTAAATACACTGAGAAAATGATCAAATTCTTAAATATCGGCGATATAATTGGTCGACAAAGTAACTTATTATACAAATGGCTCCTTTCAGACATGCGCGTACAAAAAAAGGATCAGAAGCTTTGCTTCTTGTTAAGCTGGTGTATTCTTTGATATGGGCCATTACGCTGTCTACAATTGGTGAAAATTTGATTCGAATATCTTTGAGGATTTATAAGATATTGGACTTTATCGCACTAAAGAGCCAACCTGTATATTAAAGTTTTAAAAAAGTAACTTATTTTTCATTTGTTAAAATTTTGTTAACTTGAACGAAAGCATCTTTATCTGCGAATAACTCGTTGCCAACAATAAAAAAGTGAAGTCCATCTCTGTCTAGGAACCTCAAATATTGACATTGAAACACGTAAAAAATAATGAGGTAGTACTTACAACTTAAGAGATCCAATTACAACCTCAAATGGTTGAAATTTAAATAAATATTATTTACACATTGTACATTATGCTACAAAATTCATTGGAAAAAAAATTGTAAGTTCATTTATACCGAGAAACACTTATCTGTACAATTTGTAAAATAAATTTTGATTCATGGTATTCTATTCTATATTTACAAACGATTAAAACCGTTGAAAATGACATTAACTTTCTCACGTTTTTTAAACAAAGTAGAAAATGTGTATGGAATATTTTTATTCACTGGGTCCACGATCTTGTCCTGGGAGCTCGTACCAAAAACATGAGCTTGACCGAACTTGACCAGGATCAGGATCACGAGTCAAGTTTGGTGTTATCCATAATCCGAACTTGCCTAGAGCTCCTGATTGGTTCATTTGATAAGTCGTGAAATAGTCGCGAAAATTCAACAACTGAAAATTCTATTTAGGAAAAACCAGAAAAGTAAAGATTCGTATTTTTCGGTATTCAAAGATCTGAAAATTGTAGTAACCACGTACTTAAGCATAACATTAAACACATACATTCCGTTTTAATTTGGGGCTCCAAACGGCATTACAGATAGTTTGGATGGTTGAAATAAAGAAAAATTGAAACATTTATATTGTGTCACAAGGGCAGAAAATTAGGGGTTAGGGCAGATGATAATTGAAGGCTGCTAAAGTATTTCCTGCATGTGTAACACACAACTGTGTTCGCCTATCCAATAAACCAAAAAATAGAAAAATATAACCAAAAACTTTGACATCATCTCACGTTTAATTGAAAAATTGACGTGAAACGCCAAAGTAATCAAGTGACAGATGCAGGGCCGGATTTAAACTTATTGCCGCCCCTGGGCACTGAAGAAAATGCCGACCCATCTAATCACAAAGATTTTACTCAAATTCATAATTTTGATGTCTTAATTTTTGAAAATTGAAATAACTAATTTATTGAAGAAAATTTATTATATGTATAAATTAGGTGGCAGCATGCACAACTGCAAGTTTAATTGATTTAAAAATAAAATATTTTTCTTTTCAATTGAAATTAATAATTGTAATCGATAAATTAATCGATTTTTCATAAATTTATCGATTACTTAAAGTTTTATTCTTAAAAAATGTATAAATAACTCGAAATTTTTTTTTATTTTTCCAAAACACTACTAATGAAATTTTTTCAATTCCAGAAATTGAAAAATTCAAATATTATCATTTCAAATCTTCAAGGATATAAATAAATTAAATTATTTTGATTATTAATTTATACTACAGTACCAAAATTATAATTTACAAAATTTCGATTTTACAAATAATGCGTGATTTGAATTTCTTGAATTATTTAGAATTAATTAATAATATCGGGCAATTTTGATAACACAGTAAAATTTTTATTTTCCACTTTCCAAATTTTGCCGCCCCCCGACTGCCCATACTGTAAATTCACCACTGGACAGATGGTGAAAAACTTAAGTTAAGAATCTTTGGCCCTCGGTCTGCCAAGCAATACTTTCCGCTCTATTTTGGTGAGGTAGGCGAAAAAAGAATATCATACCCGATAATATTTGTGGTTAGAAGATCTAGTGAATATTGATACTTCCTGAAATCACTTTGGAAACATCCCATAAATATTTTTTGATGCATTCTAGGTACGTGGTTGCCAACTTATCAACATTTAATCAACTACATACCGTTCGCTTTAAAAAATAACACTCCTATTGACATTGAGCGATATTATGATATATTTACAATTTGTTAATCCTACATAGTTTTCTTCTACCCTTAAACGACGTAAGGTCGATATAGAGACTCGCTTTCTTGATTTTTTCCCGATTCGGGATTAGTTTCTAGTGAAATGGGACATTCGGAGGTTTCCGGGCTCGATATGGAGGAACATGATTTGTAACTGTTGGGATTTACAGAATTTAAATTTGATTGATGTGATTTACTGTCCGTGGATTCTTTGGATGATTTCGCTTCTTGGTGCGCCTTCTTACTTCGTTTCCATTTCATACGACGATTTTGAAACCATATTTTTACCTGGAACAAAATTACACTTTTCAAAACGATGGACTCCTATTCGTAACACCGTAATTTTTATTTTACTATACAGAATGATCCGAGTAGATTTGATGAAAATAGTTAAAACAATAGACACGCTTTGATAGAAATTTTTTTTCAAGAAATGTTTTGTGTTGTTCCGCTGAAATATATTCTAAAATTGAAGACACTTCGATTTGACTAGCATTATAAGCGAGAAACTAGTGTTATATTTTATTTTGCGAGACTGAGATGGAATATAATTTCGAACACATACGATGTTATAAGTCTGTACAGAAAGTACGAGGAGTAATAAATCATTCATTTAAGTAGATTTCATAGACGTACCAAAATATATTTTAAGAGGGTATACCGTAAGGTACATTTTGTATTTAACGAATGAGTTGCAGCTATGCTAAAGAATATACGATTTAGGTCAGAGGTAACGGGATGTACTAATTTTAATAAAAAAAAGTGATAGAGGTACATAAATTTTAGTAAGTTTTGATAAAGGAAGGCAACACAGTTTATTCATAATAGAAAACAAACCAATCTGTAACAATAATTATTTTATATATTTTTGTATATATGTGTGTATAAATGCTGGATATACAGTTTCCAAATCTTGGCAAGATGAAAACATTAAAAGCGGAAGGCAGGCATTCATGGAAGGTTTGTCGTTAGGTTTGCAGCCACCATCTGGAAAAGGAAAAAGACTTATCATTGTCCATGTTGGAAGTTCTGAAGGTTTTGTTGATGGTGGATTATTAACTTTTATTTCAAAACGCACGGGGGACTATCACGAAGATATGAATGGGGATGTCTTCGAGGAATGGTTTGTTCAAATGTTGGATCTGATTCCAAAAGGGGCTGTTATTGTTATGGACAACGCAAGTTACCATTCACGGTTACGAGAAGCATTGCCCACAAGTCGTTGGCGTAAAGCAGAGCTTTTGAAGTGGCTTATTTCGAAAAATATTAAGTTTCCAAAAGATCCACTAAGGAAAGAACTTTACAGAATTGCAAAAATGAACAAGAATAAATACAAAACCTATATAGTAGAAGAAATGGCTTCTTCTCGTGGTATATCAGTTCTTCGACTTCCCCCTTATCATTGTGAACTTAATCCCATAGAATTAATATGGGCTCAGGAAAGGGGGAAGTTGGAAAAAAAATACTACTTTTAAAATAAACGATGTTGTGAAATTGTTTGAGAGTGCTGTATCTAAGTCATGTTAGTAAGGAAAATTGGACAAACTGTATCGAGCATGTTATCAAAGTAGAGGCAAATATGTTGAAAATTGACAATATTTGTGATGATTTAATCGACCCTATTATTATTAATGTCAACAACGATTCTTCCTCTTCCGAATCGGATATAGAATAAAATGTAAGTAATATATGTATTCCAATAATTATTTCTTTTCATTTTTTATTATATTATAATTTAAAACGTATTTTTTTCCCAAAATACACACCACTGCATTGCGTTATTGCTTATCTGCTAATCCTTCAACAATGAAGAAACCCTAAATTTTGCTACAACTGAAACAAATACGGGGTCGATCTACCTGGTTTTTAGATTTACGGAAGAAATGTAATTTAAAGTAAGAGATTTATCAAAAATTTCATGGTGCTCCCTGTAAAGGTTTTGCATACTTAATTAGGGTTTATTACTCCTCGTACTTTCTGTACAGACTATAGTTATCCGATCTCTTTCACCGTCCTCATAAAATATACCTATACGACTGAGGTGAAGGGTGAAGAGGGCTGTTTGGGATTTGGATGGTTAAAAATGTTTAGTCTAGAGATATTACCGAAGCGAGTAAAATTTAGAGACAGTTGGTGTGTTCTTTTTACAGAATTTGCTCGAGCAGATCAGCTGCTCTGTTCACTTGAATGATTTTGCGTATTCTTTTTAAGCGCTTGTTTTGAACAGAGCTGAACTATCTCTTCCCCTCTTGCCCCTAACTGCACTACCTCTTGTTGGTGCTCGGCTCTGCCATTTAGTTGATCATAGCCTCAAAACATAAGGAGCATTCTTTTTAAGATTTCCTGTTCACTTTGGTCACCCGCTAGGTTGAAAATTATCTCAACAGAGCTGAACAGAATAGTGTAAAAAGAACACAACAAATAGTTCCAAATGTTTACATCAGATCCAAATGCACATTCACCTAACTGGTAAGAAACCGATATTTGTTAGACCTGATCCGGACTTTGAATCGAATAAAATAATTTCTTTTAAAACATAATATACGCCAGTTTTGTTGATGATCTACTGTAAAAGATTACCTGTTTTTTGGAAAAAAGCAGTACCTATTTAATGAAATTTAATTTGTGAAGAGCTGACCCATTATTTTATTGAATAATTTTGAACATTAATAACACCACAAGCTATAAGAACAATATTATCTACGTATTTTCAAAAAATTAGATTAATAGAAGCGTGTGGTTTTCAATAACATTCTCAATATGGATTCACAACGTATTTTATAAGGTAATTGATAACAATTCTTATTGAAGAAAAATGAAATCCTAAAAATACACAAACAACGTATGTTGACTTATCGGTGAATGCTTTGAGTTTTTTTATGCTTTTCTGCCTTTGCTTACGTTTTTTTTGCATCCTTATTAATAGAAATAAATGTTTTGTTAGATGTTTTAATCGTAGTACTTTTACATTCTGGAACCGCACAATATTTATAGCTTTTTTTTACTCTGGTTTTGGTCCATTGTGTCGAATAGTTTAAATTATTCCTAAACGTTCTTATTTAACAAACATAACACTGTTTAGAGTTTGATGAAATGTATAATAAATAATAAGCATATAAGCTAGCAAAATACCTACTGTTACTAGCGAAGTAGTCATCTAACCGAAAACCGATTGGCGCGATGTCCGCTCTCTCAACGAGAGATTTCATATGCGATGACGTCGCGCCTGAAATTCGGAGAGGAGCGCTGTTTAATGTTTATGATTTTTTTTAGGCGACTTAGGAGCTTCGCTGACGTCTAATTTTTTGCACAGAGCCTCATAATGATGTGCTCTTCCTAATGGTAAAATGAAAAAAAATGTAAATGAGCCCATTGATACGTTTTTTCATCAAAATATGACCTTTTACATTTAAAAAACGCCTGCCAAATATCAAATCAATTATTTCATCCATTTTAAAGTTATAAAATTATAACATTTAATTCGAAAAGTAAATAGGCTGGGCCCCTCAATCCTTATATAAATTTGTCCAGTTTTACGAGAGGTACCTACATGCAAACGTTGTGAGTGTCATTTGAAAACACCCTGTATAGTATGTTTTGCCGCTTACATATCTCGGCTCTCAAGTACGTAAATATTTTATATACACAACGATTCCGTTTTGAATCAAAACTGTTTTCTTTCTCCTAAGAGTTATGACTGGAGTTAAGAACAACATCAAACAAACAGACAGAAGTTATAATTCACGATTAACTTGACTAACTGCTCCAAATATGACGGCCGTTTATCAAATTTCTGCCGCATTTTCCATCCGTTATTCCATCCTTGATAACATTTTAATGTTTGAACTTTTCTTACTTTGCTTAATTGAAAGGGAATTTTTATTTGACAGCATTCCATTCCATTGATCGCTAATATTAATAAAGTATGTTTATACGTAGTTATATTTATTAATGACACGAACGATAACAAATCTGACAAAATGATCTATTTAATTGATTGATTTTTGAAGAGCATAAGTAAATATAATCAAATCAATGAAGTAAAAATGTTCAAGATATCGAAAAATAAGTAGAAAATGCTACAATCGACTTGAAACTCTTTGCAAATTTAAGAAAGTTGTTGAAATACTTCCAAAGTTGCATTATCGGATTTGACACAACAAAATTTACTTTAAGTGACTGTCTACAATTCACCTCTTTGACTGGATGAAGATAATATAAAAGAGTTTAAATAAATACCTGTGTTTCTGTTAACATTAAAGTAGTGGCCACTTCGAATCTTTTGGGTCTTGATAGATATTTGTTTTGCCTAAATTGTCTTTCTAGTTCCAATAGCTGTTGGGATGTGAAGGCTGTCCTTGGTCTTCGGGTTTTTCCTAATAAAGCATGGCCTGGACCACAACCTGTAACAAACAAAAATATTTGTATGAAGAGTGAAACAAAAGTAATGGGTCAAATTTCAACTAAGATTATAATAATATAGTCAGTATACTCAGAAGCAAGGACAAACGTTTTGAAGCTGCGCCTAGGAATAGACTCCGTTTCACAGAAGAAGAAGCCACATGAAGTTTGACAACTGTCTTGCGCAGAAACTAAAATCGGTCTTGTTTATCTGTGTCGCCTCGTAACGATCGTCTCATGCCATTGGCATTACAAACGATGTTTCATACCGACATCCATTTTATTATTGATATTTAAGGTTGTGTGATCATTTACTGTCGCATATTTTTGATTTTTAAATATCTTAATCGCCACTTGCAGCGTCATTATAACAGTACTTTAAAATTTAACTATTAGTTAATATTGAATTTTGACTTGCATCGCAATTTAAGCCACGGTTAAACTCTTTTAAGCCACTGTTAACCTACCGGTTTTGGAGGCTTAAATCGTATATAAACCACAGTAGTATTAATTCTAACCTAAAAAACATACGTCAAAAAATAACTCGGTGAATCTAAAAAATGGTTTTTTGGAAGCTGACATTTTCCTTGATAGGAATATATTGTAAATACCACAAATCTATGAATATTCAACTGAAATTTTAAGGTAGCACCCTCAACAGACCCTTTTACTGGGAACAATTGTTTCAGTTATTAGTTTATAAATTGTTGAAGTAAAATTATTGAAAACAATTCAAGAGCAAGAGCTTTACAATTAGTATCAATAGTTTCAGGGACAAATTTTAAATAGAGGAGTTTAAATGGCCAAATGGGGTATATTTGGACAAGAAATCGACTGGCACAGTCATTTTTTTGTAAAAACTCTTTTTGAGCATTGAGAGAATACATATCTGATAATTTAAAGTATTGGTGAAGATTTTTTTCTAATTATACGCCCCACACACAACCACCAGTTATCTAATTTTTTTATATCCGAAATATAACCTCAAAATATCATTGTCTGACGAGACTGAAGTTAGGTGCTAGTACCAACCGATTGTAATTTAGCAAAACTTCCCCAGATTGATAAGTTTATTTTAACCAAGAACCCTTAAATTACGGTGCAAGTGATTGCAATTTAATCGATTATTCAAATTTTAACAGTGTGTTATTTTAAATAGTGAGTTAGCGAATACGGTGCAAGTGGGCATAAGACGTTCAGCTAGTTTATCTGTGATGGTTGTTAGTATTCTTTGATCTAAAACCATGGCCTGTAGAGCAAATATAAGTACTGCTGGGGTGATAAAATTAACATTTTACAATTTTCAATTATTTTTTCTTTACATACATTTGATAATTAAACTTAACAAAAATATACGTAAAAACATGTATGAATACAAAAAAGAACAATTCAGATTATGTTGTTTTAAATATGAATTAAATAATTAGGAGAAATCGTCAAACATTTGACTTGGATAGAAGAAAGATAACAAACCATACTTTATTCAGATTTCATTTACGCCTGATGCAAACAAAAGTTCGTGGGCAGTTAAATTGAGCGGGGCTGCATTTTATTTTATGCAAATAAATATGTAACCCAGAATTCTGTTGGAGCTTTAGTAAATAATAATTAACTTTCGTTAACAAGCCAAGCACAGTAAATAAATATTTTTTATTCATACAGGGCTGTACAAAAGCCTTTTACTCTTAATGGTCCACTATTGCTTATCGTAACAAATTCTATTTGACGTAAAAACACCCATACAATATATTAACATTTGTTCAATGACACAAATAATTACAAAAGCGTATAATTGCCGTACTTAGTCTAACAAAACGGAAACCACCCCTTATAATCTAGTTAAAGCATGTTATGTCACGACCCCATACACCCATAAACATCCACCTAATTTCGATAATTGCATTAAGTCGGTCCCTTCTCCTAAAAATGCACACTATTAATTATTGTGTGGAAGAAATCGAGGGAAATAAATAGTTGATTTAAAATGTTTCATATATTATTGTTTAAGAATTTTCAGCGTGTTCACGATACTTGTTTATTTTGGAATATTACACAGAAACTATTGTAGTATTTGGATATAGAATATTGCCCTAAGTGTGCTTAATTACAGTTTCCTCTAAATTTTCGTATTCAGTAAAGCTTGTTACTGATAATAGCAAATGAATATATGTACAGGGTGTTCATTTCAGGACTTCCCACCCTAATTTTCTCGAAATGTGTGTATTTAAAAAAAATCCTGGGACACGTCAACAAATATATCGAAGGGGACAACGGCATCTGTTTTATTCTCATTCCTTTTACTTCAAAACTAAATTACAATATTGTACACAGATTTTCAATTTAATAATTGCTCAAAATGTTGCCCATTGTTGGACAAACAATGGTATAACCGCTGTTAAATGTTCCCATAGAAAAAAATCACAATGTGGTAGATCTGGGGACCTAGCTGGCCACTCTATAGGTCCTCTTCGTCCTATCCATTTACCGGGAAATACATTGTTTAACCATTGACGGACCGGAAGCACATAATGGGGGGAGCTCCATCTTGCTGAAAATTTAACTCATTTTCGTCAAGAAAGTTGTTGCCATCTCTATCCAGTTGATTTTCAATTGCTTCGGTAATTAACGGATTGATCGTATTTTCTAGCATATTCAAGTACCTACATCACACCATTTAGATTTCCATTTATAAACAATGGACCAATTACTTGATTTCCTAGTATACCGGCCCATACATAAATTTTTTTGGTATGCTGGGTATGCCCTTCGACAAATACATGGTCATTTTCATTGCTCCAATATCTGCAATTATGTTTGTTGACAAAACCATTTAAATAAAAAGTACACTCATCATGTGAAGCAGATATTTTTTAAAAATTCGTTATTGTTATTAATAATTGTAGTCATTTGTTCACAAAACTCAATTCGTCTTCACTTAACTCTTGACATACTTTCATTTTATAGGGATGGAATTTATTAATTTTTGTAATTTTGTGGACAGAGCCTAAGAAAATTCCCGTTGCAGCAGAAATGGTACGTAACAAAGTATTAGGATTCATACCAAAATAACCTATCACTTCAATTTGAGTAGCTTCATTCAAAACTCTTGGCTGATCATGTTTTAAATTTGTAACAGATCTTGTTTGAGTAAATTTGGCGATTAGATTTAGGACATATCTATGAGAGGTGTTCTTATCTGGGTACCTTTCGTTAAATATTGCAGCAGTTCGTCGAGCACATTGGTTTTCGGTGCCGTAAATTAACACTATTTCAACTTTTTCAGCTAAAGTGTAAACCATTTTGTTTTCACACAACTGGTAAGTATGGTAAACAATTTTTTTGGTTTTTTTTATACAAAAAAGTTGAAAGGAATAACAAAACAAACAATAATTGCAGTTTTTATTTTAATGGTACGAAGCAGCAAACCGATTTTCCTAAATATTTCGACAACAAATCGATCAATTGAAAAAAAAAAAAGCCGACGTGTAGAGATTAAAAAGACCTTTAAAATGAGGTATAACTCGATACCCCTTCCATTTTAAGATTTTGAAGTTGGCAACTCCCCCTGGCGGGGGGTGAAAGGGGGCGCGTTGCCTTTATGATAAAAAGTTGTCCCTTTCGATATATTTGTTGATGTGTCCCAGGATTTTTTTTATAATACACACATTTCGAGAAAATTAGGGTGGGAAGTCCTGAAATGAACACCCTGTAGATCCTGCTGTTGGCTTCAGTCAATATGAAAATAGCTATTTATTTTTTTTTTTCGATATATAAATTTGTAAGGCACCGAATCTCTCTAATTTTTATAAGAGTAACGAAACGACCGTGAAATCTTTTCTATCTACAATCTTTCTGGCGGGTGCCCCTTCCTAAGCTTTTAGTGCGAGGGTGAAATTAGGGTGTCGTTAAATGTATTAGGATATTAAATTATCATGACAATGGCGCAATCAGGGGTCCCGGTGATAAATACACTGCAAACATACGGCCCTTTTTGGCCACAGGTTTTATAAGCGCAATATGCTGACAAATTCGAAAAACTATGAATAATTAGATAAACACCGGCAAAGAAAGCGCCTAGAAAAACAAGTTATTTTATACGTAGAAATATGTTCAACTACATGGAGTTTTTGAGAAACTGACAAAAAATACGCAATTTTGGCAATTTTATTGAGAATTATGGAGTTGAAACAAAACACACTAATAAATGACACACATATTTAATATCTAAAATATCTACTGTATGTTTCTTGTGGTATATTCATTATTCTTTTTGTTATATTCACAATAAATATCTAACCTCACTTTTCAGGAAAGTTATTAAATATTTACACAATGAACAATAACACTAAACTGAACAAGGAATAAGTTTAAAAGTTATTTATTTAAATAACAATTGAGAAAAAAATATACAATGCTGTAGGTCGAAATCAATATTCTGGAGGATGAAATTGTTGGGCTTTGTCTAAAAGTCCGTAATGCGGGCAATTTATAGTCAAAAAGGCGCCCCCCATATCGCCATATATCAGAAAGCAATCGGCGAAGTCGCAAGAGAGCTTTAAAACATTTCGATGATCGTTCAGACCTGATTTACAGCCGGTATGTTCCGCATTTCTG
>CAJUYI010000050.1:88836-123558 GCA_910591695.1 Galerucella pusilla
TTATGATTTATCATTGGAATAGTTGTTAATCGATACACACTTCAATACACAAAATCACCAAACTGAGTTATACATGTTTTGAAAACAAAAATGATCATACACAAAAAAGTAACAACAAACGCGTTTTATTAACAAAATTTCCAAAATAAGCTAAAAAAGCGCTATCCCAATAAAAACCGTTCCTGGAACGTTCACTTCACTGGATTCCATTTCTAGTTGACTATCATATCGTTAGAATGTCATAAAATAAAATATTTTATTTCACATTTTACCAGAGGTGTGATCTACTATAAATGGACCTTAATAAAATTTGACAACAAAGTTTTGTAGTCTTAAACTTCAAAATATTATTGATTGTCTGGTTGTCATATTTTTTCATTGTGTCAGATAGGGACCAAAAATTATTTTATTAATTTTATTACTATAATTAATCTTGACAACGGTAGGTGCGGAACGCTACCGAAACGTCGAAATAAAAAATAAAAAAAAACATTATTGTGGTTTGATTCCCAAAAGAATAAGTAATGCCACAAGGAACTTACAGAAGAAATGTAAGTCTGTTTTGGCGTTGTTAATCCTTCCTGTATCAAGAACCGGGAAAAACTTTTGGTCGCCACATAATTTGTCCTTACGATGTCCTCAATTGATGTGTATCTAAATCTGACTGTTATGCTATTCAGGTTGTTTTGCAACTTTAATTACTCCATCCTTGCTCTCCCCATGATCACAAGATGTAGTAGTGGAGGGGCAAATAAAGTTAGAAAGTGAGCCTAGCTCAATATTTATAAATTATAAAAGGCAAGGAATTTTATCATTATGGAAAGCCAAGCAAAGAGCCAAACTCTGGTAAAATCGGTTTAAAAATGGTCTGAGAAAGACCAGATAAATTTAATTAACTGGGAAAGAACATCATCATTACTCTACTGTGAACTCCAGGATAAACTAGAATGGGGAGAAACGGAATGGCAGATGAACTATCACAGAGAGAGAGAGGTTGGAGTTTTTTTCGGAAAACGAAATCTTTTTTGCATAAATACTACGCTAGAGTAAGACTGCACTAGAAATTTTCTGCTCCAGCCATATTTGTTAGTTGTGTTAAGTATTTTTTGCGTTACACAAATATGTTACGGGTAAAACCATGGAGGTAAAAGAGAGAGGAGGGAAGGTAAGCGTGGTAGTGATTTAACCAGCTTTCGACGGAAGTCGCCATATCGAGAAGCCACATTAGTGACATTAGTCATCAATTCTTGTGTCAACATAGATAACCTTAATATACTGAAAAGTGTCAAATTGAAAAACCACGTCTCAAAAATAGTGATTTTCAGAAAGGTTATTTTATGAGTATTAGTATGAATTTAAGTTGGTATTGACTTGTACAATAGTGTTTGGAGACTGCTTTTATCCAATTTATACCTACCACCTTAAAAAGATGCATAATTGAATAATTTAATGTACGCCTTTGGTTTGTTTACGTTTTAACGGAAGTCGGCCATATTGAGAAGCCACTTTGGTCGATGATTCTTTATACTGTTATGTTCTCTCCTCTCTCTTTAACCTCCATGTGTAAAACCAACCCACAGTTTAAATAAAACATGCTAATTTAGATCAACCTTCGTATACTGCTTCTTAAAAAAAAAAGAATCCCATTGACTGCGCCATTCATTTCTTCAGAGTCTAATCGTGGTCGTTACTCAAAGTTACCGTATCCTCCGTGAGATTTACGATTCCGATTCGACCGGCTGCATTTAATGTGCATTATATGTGATAATTAAATGCAAATTGCATCTCATCTAAGCGGCATTGCTGAAAACAGCGCACTCTTAATGAACTGTAATCGAATTATGCTAACAATGAACGCTAGCGATTCATCACTCGAATTAGAGAGACTTCTCTCGTTTTTGTCTCGTCTCCGGTTCGCTTAGCTGTTTCGTGATAAGGCTCGTTCACAAGACAATTTGCTCATAATTGTAATTATTAATTTTGCGAGATGGATTCTTTCTTTGTTGGTTTTACTTGAGAGTTTTGACGGATGGTTCTATTTTGGTGGGTAAAATTTTTTCAAAACGCTATCATAGGGTTCTATTCTGTAACTAATCCTTAATTTAGACGCCTATTAAAAATAAGTTTTTAACGGACCTTTAAAAATTTGTTGTTGAAATGCTATTCTGCAAGTATACATTTTAGAGGACTCTTAAAAATTATATATTTTAAAGGGCTCGTTTAAAATTTCGAGTAGAGTATCTGGCAACAGCGCTTTTGTCATTTAATAGCTAATCTTTAATAAAAAACAAGGGAAAATTTTTGAAGATAGAAGAAAAGCATAATAATATGTATTTGATGGTAAGCCAAAAATCACTCCACATAAACTGTTTTTGGTTTCTTGCATGCAATTATTATGAGTTATACAGGGTTTTCAAATGACACTTACAACGTTTGCATAATATCCCATCTCTTGTAATTTGTTGGCTGCTTAGTGAAAAATTATGTTTGAATGGGATATAATTTATCTTTGTAATTATCTTATTTTTTATTGTCATCAATTCTTTTGTGAATAAAATCTAAAGTTTGGGAAAGTATATTCAACAATCTCCTCCCAACGTTTTAGATGCAAATTAGTTCCTGTTACATATTCTAACCACTAACTATTAGTAGTTTGGTAGTTATTAAAAAAAATACATGAAAAATATTTTTTCAATTTCATTGGTAAAAAATGATCTTTCAGACTTCATAAAAACATTAAATGTCTTGAAAACTACAAATTTTTTGATATGTGAAGGTTATGCGTTTTTTACGTGGAAACCATTGAGGAATACCCAATAAAATAAAAATAGCTTCAAATGCCAGTGGCGGAAAAAAATGGGAGGGGAAAGATAATATATTCTTCCAAATGTACACCACTGGATCAAGAATTGAAACGTGCGTTCCTTCAAAATATGCCCTTTTGCATTTAAAAAACACGTGCCAAATGTCAAATCAATTTATTCATCCATTTTAAAGTTATCTAGTTAAAACATTTAAATTTTTATAACTCAAGCACCCAGTATATAGAAAAGTAAATAGTCTAGACCCCTTATATCACTTTGTCCAATTTTACGAGAGGTATCTACATGCACACGTTGTTTCATTTGAAAAAACTATTATAGTTATAAAATTATATAAAAAATGTCACGGGCGCCGAGAACGACTGAAAAACAATAAAGTTTTTTCACATTTTTCTTGACACTTCCTTGGAAGAGGGAAATACCTTTAAATAAATTAGTAGGTATTTGAAAGGAATAACTCAAGTCCCTAATACTTTTTCGGTGTAATCTAAAATATCCCCAAGAATAATAGGTATATAAAGATTGTTAATTTAAATTTTTTCAAATATAACCCAACAATGTTTCTTACTTCTTTAACATCCCTTTAAAAATACCTAATAGTTTTAACACTATTTTAAAGGAATCCTTTAAAATTTTAAGGGAATAGCGAATACCGATTTGATTTTAGCGCCGGTTAAATTTTTAACGGCCTCTAAATTTTAAAGGAAGAAATACAGAATAAGCCTAACTAATTCTTTGTTATAGTGGTATAATTTTGAAATGTTTTCGGGTTTGGATTTCGGAGATTCATAAATGTACTGAATTTGTGCCCCTTTTCACATCATTCTGTTCAGCTCTATTCAGTGGCGGATCCAGAGAGGGGCTAGGTGGGGCTATAGCCCCCCCCCCATCTTGGGTATCTAATTTACCCTAGATAAAATGGGTAATTTGTTTTGTTCAGTTGCCGAACATGGGAGGAGTCCATTCTATTCTATACATGTTCATGTATGTTGAGCTGAGCCCCCCCTTACATACATCCTGGATCCGCCCCTGGCTCAGTTGAGGTAATCTTCAGCCTGAGCGTGTGGCCGAAGTGAGCAGAAAATCGTAAAAAGAATACGCTAAAATAATAAGTGGAGGACAGAGGAAAGTCCATCATAAAATTTTAAGTGAGATTGTTTATTATTTAGTTTATAATGAAAATATTACAAATATGCAAGTAGAAGATAATTTGGAGGATATCTTTATGTTCACTTTATCTGTTTCTGCTCTTTTTGTCCTCTAAACTAAGTCCAATTATGATAAGTTAGTTTCATGTAAGTCCTCACACATTTTGAATGCACCTCAAAATAAATTCAAATTTTGTTCCTTTTCGTTATGGTTTGAGTTTATGATCAAGTAAACGGAGCAAGCAAGTCCAATCTAGAGGTAGTGCAGACGGGGGCAATAGTGGAAACGATAGTTCAGAGTTCAGCTCTGATCAAAGCGAGCGCTTAAGTGAATACGCAAAAGAATTTAGGTGAACAGAGCAAGTGATTTGTTCGACCAAATTCCGTAAAAAGAGCTCAACAATAGACTCCGAGCAGTTTGGCTTAGACAACTGACAGATACAACAGACAGACAGACGAATAATTTCCGTTTTTTTATCATTCAGACATTCGGATCAGAACAGAGTTACTTATCCCATGAAATCCATCATTAAGTAAGTATATACATTTAGATAAATCGCTTATCGCGAAAATCAAAATTAATATTCTACACTAATTTGTCCCTTATCTATAATTTCAAATAAGCTGTATTTATTAATTGAGTCCTATTATCCAATTTGGTTATATTTAATCCGTTGGCAAAGATAATGACACACTATTTCGAAATTATTATCTGTATCCCTGACATATGCCGTCTCAATCCAAAAAAATTCAATATGAAATTACACGCCATATCGTATTTACAGTTACTCGAATCGATATTTAATTTTGCACATTGTTAATGTTAATTAAGATGCCACTATAGTCAAAATTGTTTTTTCAATAAATATATACAAAATTTATCACAGTTTTTCATTTTCCATCATTAAATTCTGCAAAAATGGGTGGATTAGTGCAAAAATGAACCTTTTCCTGCAATCATTCTCCAAGGTAGGCTTTTAAACATTCAAATCTAATTATCTGTCAAAAGTTGACACTATTGGCGCTTTAGAACGACAAAGGTACTTTGGTACTTGCATATTTTCATAAAATAAGTTGAAAAACACGAAAATTAGCATTCCATTCACCATTCCCCTTCTGAAAAGCTTCCATAGGGCCATTCGCACCGATTATCCTAAAAAGTCATACTTAGCTAAGTGACACTTATAATTTAAGTGGAACTTCGTTCGCGCCGTACCTCCCTTAACTAAGTGGGAGGTTCCATTTGACAACGCCGCTATTCTTAAAATATTTTTTTGAAAAAAAAGATCTTGTCAGGAATTAACCAATTAACGGTAGTCGTTTGATCCAGTTTGTTCTATGCGTTTAATATTATTTGGTGTCATCTTTGTTTTTGACGTTTCGATAAGTATTTATTCTTCCGAGTCATTTCCGAGTCATGAGCGGAGAAAAACGATCTTGTGGAATAAATTTCACAACACGTGAAAAATCATTATTATTAGATATTATTAGCAAGTATAAAAATGTCATAGAAAATAAACAATTTCAATTTCTCCAAGAAAATTGAGAGCAGTTTCCTTCGTCATTCTAAATCTAAGAAAAAACGTCTTAGAATCGAATGTATTAAAATAATCGTTCCTTATATATAACTGTCTGGATATGCCGTATTCAATTACCTATATCAATTATTTCTAAATCGTCATCATCTTCTTAAATTTCCATTTCGATAAGACAAATTACAAATACAAAGATCTACCATCTACCAAAGCACAATTTACTCAAATCTAAACTGTCATAAATTAACTTCAAAATTAATATTTCGAGGTTAAGTGGAACTTTAAGCCGGGGATATTCCGAGCTTAGTTAAGGTATCCTTAACATCGCGTTAAGGGTGCCTTTAAATACGGTGCGAACGACTAAGTGACACTTGGTGGATTTGAGTGACACTTAACGTTTAAGTGTAACCGGTGCGAATGGCCCTAAGTGACACTTAGTGGATTTGAGTGACACTTAACGTTTAAGTGTAACCGGTGCGAATGGCCCTTAATCATTTTCCTAGCCCTTCTCGATAAATTAACCAATGATCCTGATTCAGCTTATAAGGAACAGGATCAAGGTGAGCTTAATACTTTTTCTTCTGCAGGTCACCCTATCGGTTGATTGATCAGTTGAACGGCGCTCTGTTTAGTCTAGAGCATAGAGGCTAGGCTGTCGGTGAACATGAGTGGAACGACTATAGTTAAACTAGTTGGTAGCAGCATGTGACAGTCAAGCTACCCTAAAAGCACTTCAGAGCTCTAAGGTAACATCTCGGCTGGTATGGGAATACGGCGAAGAACTTAGAAGACTGGCGACTCGGAACAGTGTAACACTGGAGTGGGTCCCAAGTCACAAAGGAATCGCTGGCAATGAAAAAGCTGATGAACTCGCTAGAGCAGGATCGTCAACCCTGATGAACGGACCCAAGCTAGCTATGGGCATTCCCAGATGCACAACTAGGTCATGGTTAAAAGGGTGGGTAAAAGAACAACACAATAAACACTGGAAGAATATGCCCAGGCAAACACATGGGAAGAAATTTTTAAAAGAGCCATCAGAAAAAGTAGCGAAAGAACTCTCAATGAGCAGGAACAAACTACGCACCATAACGGGGCTACTTAAGGGACACTTTCCCACAAAGGAGCACCTGAACAAAATAGGGTTGTATAACGGAGACCTTACATGCAGAAGATGCAAAAAGGACACCAAAACAGCTCTGCATATATTATGCAAATGTGAGACGCTGGACCACAGAAGGCAGAAGACCCCAAATGATTCCAGAAGACTTCTACAACCAACCAGCAAAGAACCTGTATGAGCTAATACAGGGAACGGATTGGCTGAATAGGCTGTAGTCAGAACACTAGGAGGATCCACAATAAGCCCAGGAGGCTAAGATGTGGTTGTGGCTATGTTTTTTTTTTGAAAACCCCAATTGGATTTTAACCACAATTGAGATATTCTAGATATGGATATAGTTATTTAGTATAGTTTCACATAGTTTTTGCACCAAAAAGCAGATGTAGGATTTCACAAGTACACATGCCCACAAATATTTTGAATTTGACTTTATGCAGAAAGTGGCATGAATTGAGTTTTTGTTTCAGTAGACAATTTGACTTCATTATTTTGACTAAGCCTACTATATGATAAAAAAATGCTTGAGTAATCCTAGGTTTTGTAGTTTATTTATTTTTTGGATGAAATTTTGCTAAACAAAGTCAAATCATAGTCTTTACCTTCCATCATACTTTATCATAAATCCTATCTCTCTTTCTACTCCCTCTCGTTTTCCACCCGGAATTTTCCGGTTAGTTTAACAGCGTAACAGAGCTGCCCGGACGTAATGTAGTGCTGATCATGTTAGAATGTGTTTACAAGCCCAATTTACAATCGTCGTCCTCGCCTTGCCTACGACGACAGTCGTCAAGACGCTAGATACAAGTCAGTTCTCGTGTGCGTCTGTCTGTTTGTCTTTTAGATAAAGTTGCCGATAAGATGACGCACACTCACTCACATTAGAATTCTAATAAATCTCATAAAAACCTCGACACGACTAAAGAATGGAAGTCAAAACGTTTGGACGTGGACGTTTGGAAAAATGATTCGTTCAATTTTAATGCGATTAATCTTGAAGAGCGACAATATAAAAGTGGTTTGGGGTCAAACTAAGGATCTATGGTGGATGATCCATCAATTTGACATTTTAACGGGTAATATTTATTTTGAAATTCTTGCACGAACATATAAAAGCAGATATGTAGTTGTTAACTCCAATTTACGATGCGAACAAGTACAATTTATACCAAATAGATGGAATGGAAAGGTTCAGTATTGATAAATTTTTGAGCATCGCAAGTGTCTGGCTTCCACAAACGACAACTTAAAGTGCTACGACATAAAAATTACAAAAAAACACAAAAGCAACATAGGGAGAGTTGGATAAAATGGGGTAGTCGGATAAAATGGGGTACCCTCATTTTCGTGCCTTTGTCTCTACCATTAGCGTTTGGAGGTGGTCAACCGCATTGGGAATGATTCTATTCAGTTGCTTAGAGGAAGGTGAATAAATTGTATGGGTTTTCCAGATTTTGCAGACAAAAGTTAATTTTTTGGACGATTTATTGAAATTTTATGGTGAATAGTTTTTTTGAGGACTCTAAAATCGTTAACAATATAAGCTCATGTGAATATCTATGAGTTTAATTACTTTTTAAGCCTTCTCATGATATATCTTGTAAAAGGAAACTATAAATTTTAGCGGAGTTACAACACATTTTGTAAATACTGTACCAGTACGATAAAATGGGATGCTATTTGGTTTTATAAAATGGGGTACCTCGTTATATCAAATTTATAACATTTCTCACGTAGTTTTTCCTGACAGCCTATTCAATACTTTATGAAATATTGCTAGTAATTATCAACGGAAAACAAACCGCCAGTCTTGGTCCGAGGAGAGCATGCACCTTGCAATTCAAGAGGTGATAAGTGGAAACATGGGATATTTTAAAGCTTCAAAGGCATCTTTCCAATTCTAATCTTTCTAGCCCAAGCTCATCATCTCAACAAGCTACTGTAGCCGCATTTAAAACCACAAAGAGGGGGCAAACTGCAGTTTCAATAGAGTCACCGTATAAAAATGAATTAATTGCCGAAATAGAAGCTCGAACGAAGAAGCCTGTGAAAATAAATCTAAATTTAGAACAAGAAGTTAAGAATCTGAGAGGTCAATCAAGAAAAATTGAATTTTCAAAAGGCAATGACCCAGAAGATATAGAAAATGATCAAACTAGGAGGAAGAAATGTAAATCAACGGTAGAAGCAACGCTAAAAGGTTGTAGGCAGAACACGGAACCTTATATAATGTCCGTAATTTACGAGTTTTGAAAACTTTTTATTTTTTAAATATGCAATTTAATATTAATCTAGTTACTAGGAGGTAACCCATTTTACAGTACCCACTACCCCATTTTAGCATACCAGTTGGATAAAATGCGGTATTCCACAAAATTTTAAAAAACTCCTAATTTTCACAAAAGTATTGAAATCTAAGAATAATGCGTTTTAGTTATTAATCCAATCATATAACTGTGTACCTTGATATTAGAAACATGAATGTATTCTTACTACTTTTCAAATTAACAAGCACGATATAATAAATACCCCATTTTATCCAACTCTCCCCTACATTCTTTCGTAAGTTACACATAACTTAAAAAAACACTCAAATTGTTCGCGTCCAACACCGCTGCAGCTTAAGCACTACTTAGCAAGGACCTGGCAGCACTGCAATAATTTAGTAACAAATTAGTGACATTTTAGTTTTGGCTTTATTTCAAGTGACAGCTAGAGCACCCAAGTGCTGCTAACAATTGAATCATAGGGACATAAAAGAATATCACGTTTCATGTAGTCTTTCAGGTTTCCTCAGTAGGTAATATTTTATTTCTAAATCATTTTGAAAGTTTAGAGCTACTTCATCTTAGAAATATCTTGAAGTAAAAAGTGCAAATGGGCATCGCTAACTTGAAAGCGTACCATTAATTATTGCTTCTCACAAGATTAGTTAAGGCAAGACAAAAATCTCGATCAAAATAACATTTCATACATCCACTTTAATGTTACAACATTAGGAAATTAAATATTCCTTAGTTACATAGTTAGTAAACAAATTTTATATTCCGTAAATCGCAGATCTTTTTAATGTTCTTCTAATAACTTCTAATACTTTCTTTAGTGTGAAGCTCTATGTGGCTCTTTGTTCTATCCCACTGCGACCTTTGCAGATCTATTGTGGTTCTCCCCATATTTAGAGCTCGATATCTAGCTTTATTCTTTTTAATAGCCTGGATACCGCCTCCTTTGCGTAGCTCTCTGCCCTCTGTTTGGCCGAAGGGCTTTTTTGTCCTGGGATTTCATACCACCAGCGCAATGCCTGGTTGTTGATCCATTTGTGGATGCTCTCTTTACTTAGGCATTTAGCAATTCCACAGGAAGGTTCAGGCCCTATAATGACCTCCATTTCTCTCTGCTTGGCTAATTCATCGGTCTTTTCATTGCCTTTTATTCTTTGGTGACCTGGTATCCAGGCTAGGGTCGCTCTATTATGACTACTTAATCTGTTGAAAGCCCTATAGTGAAGTAGTCCTTTAAATTTCTTAAAAATGTTGACTAATGATATAAATAAATATTTATCAATAGTACCAAACAATAAAAATTGTTTTCTCTGCGCATTAAACGTTTCACTGCGACATGTCCAATCATCAAATGGCCCCTTTCGTAATAAAAAAAAACCTCCATCACAATTCCGAAAACATTATTCTCCCTTGTACCCGAATTAAAGGCATATCCATAGGGCCATTCGCCCCCCTTACTCCGTGTTTTCCCCTTTTCCCGTCCTGCTTTCCTCTCCCTGCAATTAGCTAACTTGATTTGGGAGATCCCTATCCAAGAGCGGATCAGATCTCGCAACGTGTTGTCGAATGTTTTGTTCAGTTGCCTCCGGCTGCCGGCTAACTCGATTGTACGCCACGGAATTTTGTACTTTTGTTTTAAACGCTGCTCACGCCATTTGAATTACTGTACGGTCGTTAGCGGAATCGATATAACTTTTTATTTACGAAAACTATAAAAACTACAACATCCAATATAACGGTAATCATTTTTATACAAATTAGGTTTAGACATTTTATTCTACCACAATTTGTATTTTACAAAAAAAATTTATGCTATGTGTAATTTCAAATTCTAATCTTCCATTTCCATCGAAAATTAGATATAATCTCGTTTATTCTAGAATTTTCAGCACTGAATTCGAATAGTTTACTATTTTCGAACAAACTTCCATGCATTTTTAAGCTTGAATTAGACCAAGCTCAAAAATGTACAATCTCCTTAGCTCACAATATCCTTAACGGCTTCTTAAAGTCAAATTGGACAACGCATTATGTATTACCTAAATTTTATGGTGTATCTTAATCCGTGTAATGTGACTTTATTAGAGAAAACACGCTAAATACCATCAGTTGTGTACAACAGCTGACCGAGCTAAAGACAAGTGTCAAAAAAAGCAAGCAATGCCAAAAGTTCCTGATGGGCAAACTTCACTGTTGTGAGAGAATCTTCTGAAAGCAAATCACTTCCTTCTGTTGGACTGAAAAGCAAAGGTTCAAGTAAGATTGCTTCCTAAATTTACCAAATTTTAAAATCATCAGATTTTACTAGTTAGGGTAGGTTAGGTTACTAAATAAAGCCTGGTTCCTAATAAGGCCCACCTACTCGTTAATTTTCACAGTTTACTGCGTGAAATTGAGGTAGTATTTCCAGTAAGAGGAATCTTTTTCATTTTTCCTTATCGAGTCGTTTGTCACATTGGAAAAGAGTACAAGAAGAAGGAAATAACTGTAGAAATCCAGGATTATTTGGAGATTTTTCCAAGATATGGAAAGTTGGAAAATATGTTCAAATTTATTAATGGAAAACAAGTAAGAATAGTAAGCCTCCTGAACTATGGTTTTTGTAAAAATGAAAAGACTGTCAAAAAGTTCAAAATGTGGAATATTGGAATAAGAAAACCACAAAAAGATAGTAACGTTAGTGACTCAAATCCTTCTTAAATTTCAAGGCGGAATGTTTCCAGCACCAGTGAGAAGACTGACGAAAATAATCTGACAGCTGTGCTATATGGAAATGGGAAAATGATCCTCATTTAGCTATTTCCCAAGTGAAATTCACTGAAACCCGAAAGATATGTTGTGTCCCCTTTCTTTCACTCAGATCCAAAAAAAAAGTCTCAGCCACTATGAGTAATCCTGTTACCTGGAGGAACTCAGTCCTGAAAGTATATTTTGTCACCTTTCTATTTCTTGTACAAATTTTAGGATATCCGCAGGCTCCAGTTAGGGTAACCGTTTCTCCTCTATCCATTAGTCGTCCAGGCATTGTCGCCTAGCATTATGTATTGCTATTTATTCCGCAATTATGTGACTGGAGTTCTCCTGGAACTCACAATGAGGAGTCGATGCAATTCTTGCCTTGTTTATTAAGTTTTTTAGGCAGTCTCATACTAAAACATAAAAAACTTACATCTCACACAGAAGTAATAGGAATTAGCGGTCCACCGTTATCTCGTTATCTCTCAAAATATGATATTAGGGATGCTACCATCTCCTTGCAACGAGGTGCTTGGAACCACTTGATAAAGACTCATGCATTGCGACGAAGTGTTCGATACTCTCTTAAATACTTAGTTATGAAAATAACAGATCTTGCGAATGAAAACGACAAACCAACACAAGAAATTCTGATAAAATTGTCTGATTTTGACAACATAAGTCTGACAACCCCGGACACGGCAGCCAACTTGTGGACCGTAACTTTCCCCTTTATATGATTAATATTCCATTTACACTTTGGATATTTAGATTTTGTACAGTGGCTGCAATTGTTACTACAAATGTCAAAATTGCAAACTGATCGTAAATGAACTATACACCAGAAATCTGTGTTTTAATAACTGCTTAACTATCCGACGATAATGATAATCCTTTTCCAATTTTTTTATTAGCTCTACATATGCATGTACAGTATACACATACACGTTAAAAAATTATTAAGCGAATTGTAATATATTCATGAATCAATTTGGGCAATTGACGTATCACATTTTGATGAATTGTTCATTCATAGCCCAAAGTAACATTGTCAATATTTCCGCTTCAGATCAACTCATCATAAATATTTGTTTCCGATTCGTTCCAAACATATGAATCAAATTCGTCGATACATCATGTTTGATATTCACTACTTGATAAAAATCGTAAAAATAATAGAGCACACTTTTTTTGATCAAAAGTAATATCGTTAAGAATTTTTTGTATAATAATAACCTCGCCCTAAATTTGCAATCCAAGATTTATAATCACTTACTGAGCATTAAATCACAAAATGTTGACAAAAAAAAACGTATGTGACCGATATCTCGAGAGCTTTGCACTTTAGTGCTATAGTATTTTTGTACTACTGTTCAAATTGTACCATTGTTTAAAAAAGGAGCTAATCAACGGGATGTGGAGAGACGATTGAAAGTTGTTGCTCGACTATACAAAGAGCAAATCATCCATGGAGGACGCCATCTTGCTTTTGATCTTGAACACTTCAATTAGACCATGGGCGACTGGAAAAATGTATTGGCAACAAATATTCAAGTCTACAGAAAAGCTAGAGAACGTTATGCTGTCTGCAAACAAACTAAATAATGTATGGTCAATCATGAATTATACAGGGTGAAATTTTTATTTTTACAGTTATTAAACACATACATAAAATACCTGATGTATTTGATTTTAAAACATTAAAATAAATGCTCAAAATGTTCTCCACCTAGTTGTTGGCAATAGCACAGTCTCCTATAGAACTCATCCTTAACTTTGTTTGAAGTTTGAGGTGAAATATTCCGTATTTCTGTAGTTATCCTGTCTTTGAGGTCTACAATGCTAGTTGGTTGTGTTGCATATACTTTGCTCTTGAGATAACCCCACAGAAAAAATCTAACGGCGTAAGGTCTGGCGCCACTCAATAGTACCTCTTCGTCCAATCTATTTATTGGGGAAGATTTCATCTAAATGAGTTCTTACCATTAAAGCATAATGGGGTGTTGCCCCGTCTTGCTGGAACCAAACATTTTCATTCGGTAAGCTAGGATCTATTGCGTTGGGATATAAGTTTGCCAACGAAGGAATAACTTCATTTCTAAGCATATTTAAATATTTTTCAGCTGTCAAATTTCCATCTATAAATATAGGACCAATAATATGGTCGCCTATGTTACCGGCCCAAAGGTTCACCTTTTGAGGGTACTGAGTATGTGTCTCACGCATCCAATTAGGATTCTCTGCTGACCAATATCTACAGTTCTGTCGGTTTACCTCTCCATTCAATGTGAATGTTAATTCGTCAGAAAAAAGAATGGTACCAAGAGCTATCTCATTTCTGTTCAGCTTATTCATCAATCTTTCGTAGAAATCCATTCTACGATCTGGATCGTCTTCTGTTAACTCCTGCACAAAAGTTAATTTGTAGGGATGAAGTTTTTCTTTATGAAGACATTTTAGAACAGTTGTATGACTAACATTATTTTCACGAGCAATTTGACGTGTACTTGAAGTTGGATTCTCTTCGACACTTAACAAAATATCCTCTTTCACATCATCTTCAACGTAGTGTGGTCTTCTTTTCAATGGTTTGACATGTCCAAGTTCTCTGAATTCTGCATGAATTTTTAGACACAGTACTTTGTAAAATATTAGGCAATTCGGGATACCTGTGATTAAATAAGTTTGCCACTCCAACTTGACTTCTGCAGTTATCCCCGTACCCGATCATTATTAAAATCTCAATTCGGTGAGTCTCAGTTAAATATTTCATTGTTATGTCGACAAGGAAAGAGTGTTTGACAAAGATTTTACTTTTTCAGTATAAACTGTCAACACATCAACAACTGACAGAATAGAAAACAATCTACATTATTTACCGATTTAAGACAATCCACATTATTTAACGATTTTGTCTAATTATTGGCGTTTTTAGGCAATTTTTAGGTATTTATGATAAAATTCATGGGCGTAGCAGGTTTTGTTTAATATACAAATACGTCTAATAATTAGTTAGTTTAGATTTTTGATAAATCCATATTTAGCTAATTTAAAAAAGTACCAATATTTCAAGTGTTAGTAATAAATTATTAATTTTAAAATTTCACCTTGTATAATCCATAATTGACCATACATTATTTAGCTCGTTGGAATCGGTTCATTAAGAGGATTTCAAAAATATGCAAATATTCAGGGTGTTTCATTAAAAAAAACACCGACTATGGCATACTTGCGTGAATCACCCTGTACATTTAAATTTATGTTCACATAACGCACAACTCAATTCAAAAGTTGATGTGTCTCGGCATTTTTTATAATTTTCCAAAATAATGACATAAAGAATTTCATTCCATAAGTGGTTTCCACACTATTTAATATAGGTTAATTAATAGTTGTTTGATAATTTTTCATCGTGTCTATTGTTTATTGTTTTACCACCAAGGTATTGTCAACTGTCAACTGTCGTGGACATGCCCTATTCGAGTGAGGGATTCAGATACCTGACGGGAATTCGCGTGCACCGTATATAAGCATACTGAGGACGAACTATGTGTATTTTTTCCGTTGACTTCTTGTGAAAGAAGTTTCTCAAAATTAAAGTTAAATGAGCCAAGCATATGGACTAGAAAGTTAATAGTCATGTAAGCATGTTTGGTAATTTGATTTATTTTGGGTATGCCAACAGAAAATCGCCCCGGGTACCATGTTATGCATTTTAAAGTTTCAAATTCTTTTAACCACCTAAAAAACTATTGACCAAGATGTCAAACTATTTTTTTAGCAGTGGACACCGATATAATTGAATTTGTCATTATCATTTAATTCTGTAATTCAAACTAATATTTTTAAGTAATTTTATTCCGAATAATTACTCTCATTCAACTGATAAAAGAACAGGAATGGGTAGTACAGGACGGGTGATAATATGTATATGTATATTTTAAAACCGTATCAAGTGAGATAGAGATATAAAACCATGCGTTCAAACTTTTTACCAACTAGATTACAAACGTACAAATAATCATAGGCGGAGAACAAAGCAGGAGTTAGGATAAATAAATTTCTTAGAAAATAATTTTTTTTTTCTCGTTAATCAAAAAAAAAATTTTGTTTAAATGAAAATAAAAATGTAATTGATTGAAATTTTATTTATAATATTAATAATTTTGGTGTTTAAAGTTGTTATCAAGCTGTTTGTTAACTGTTTTTACAAGTGTGCCAGTACAGTGTTTATAAGTAAATTGTTCAAAAAACGTACGTTAAAAAGGTGAAATTTGTTTAAAATATAACAAATATCACCCTATATTCCATTTTGTGAGATAATAAATTCGCTGTTTTATCCGTAAAATATAAAAAAATACGCAAACGAATCAATCTACACGTGGCAAAACTTTATCTTCAAAGCCTTGTTGTTGTCCTACAATCCTACGCTTGAAACGGCTGTTGAAACAACGATATATTGTTAGAAAATCGACCTATTTTTAGAATTATATCAATTTTAGTTTAGTGGTTTTTGTGGCATCCCTTTTGGTTTTACTTAATTAATATCCAACGTTATTGTCGATAAAATAACTCAACATATCCAAGGAAGCAAAGTCGAAGAGAGATAAATATATGTTATTCCATGAGAAAATCTGCGATTTTATTCTAGAATACTTGTCTTATCTGAAATATTTTTCGAAAACATGTTTTAAGACATTGTTTTTTTATCAGTCATTCATTTTATTGTATCCTGTGACTGTATTTCTATAGCGTGGGACTTGAAAACAACTTGAACTTCACTCGTACCTTCCTTTATGTTGAAATTATCTCATTTAAATAAACTCGTAGTCGAAAATATATAATTTTACTTTGTTTTGGTACATTTCTACACATTTTTACATATTTCCCGAACAATAAGAATACTAAAATATCTGAGGAAACAAAAATTACAACCAGTAACGTGAAAATGTTTAATAAAATTCATCCCAACTTCTATTATTTTGTTAATTCCAATAAAATTCAGGTTAACTATAACTTATAGAAATCCTTCAGGATTCACTTAAACAACACAAGTACTTATACTTCATAATATTAATAGTACTGCTAAAGTTAAGACAATTGAAGCCATTTTCTACATTTTTTTCACAATATATGAATAATTATTAATAAAAAATACCGAATTACTTAGAGTTGTCACATACTCAATTACAAACATTGCTTTTGTAGTTAATTTTATGCATAAAACTGATATAAACTGCCCTCGGCACACAATTTTTTATACATCTTAGATCTTTCGAAAACCATTCTACTTTATTCATTACAGTAAATAAAAATAATATATATTTAATAATCAACACCAATTTAAACATATATCCAAAACCTAGAGTCTTCTAATACAAAAACTGATATAAACTACTCTCGGCACACTATTTTCTATACATCTTAGATCTTTTAAAAAACATTTTACTTCATATACCTACTACAATAATTAAAAAAAAAATTATATATTAATTATTATTAATTTAAACATATAGCCAAAACCTAACAGCTTTTTTCTTCTAACGAGAATTCTAATACAAATAATTCATGATTTTTATGTACCTTTATGCGTTTACTAGAGACGACACTGGCACTGGATACTCCAACTTATCTCTAAGCATATTGCTTCTATGAGTAATACTTTTTAACGTTGGGAAATGCATAGAACATTCGTTCCGAACTAGAGTGTAGATGTCGATGTAACGTACAGAGGTGGACTTCCTAGGGGTTCAATTTTTAAACTGGTATATACACAATATTAAGCTTTTAATGAATTCGTAGCCAGAAGTAATAATAAGACGAGTTCATATTGACAATACGTATGTTAGACGATTCTTTCACAGTCCAAAATGTGGATGATATTTTTGATACAAATAAAGCAAAAGATGACGATTAATTTAATTTTCTGGTTTCTACACAAAATGTTAAATATTAAATGATAATGGATTTGTAATTCTCTTCTTGGTAATGGATTTCTCACGGTTTTTTATTTTTTTATTCTTAGTTTATTCTCATTTTATTTTTATTTTTTAATTTTGACTTTTTTTGTAGTTTGTCTTTATTTTTGAATTGTATTCATAGTTATAGTGTATAGGTATAAGTATTTAACTGGTTGAGTGGAAGAGCAAATTATTGATTTATTCAAGAAATTTGAACCCTGCCATTTGGCAAACTGCTGTGTAACATAATGAACCTTTTTATGTATATATTTACTTGTATGCACTGTATGTTTGGCCAACTATTATTATTATTATTATTTCATTTTAATATTAAATTCATAAATATTGAATTTACTTATGAATTAGAAATAAATGGACAGTTGCCATTTTTAGACACATTAGTAATTAGGAATAAAATGGGTAAGAATTTGATATTTATATAGAGAAGATAAAATAAAATTATGTTATGGGAAAATGAAAAAAAATTCACCTTTTATTTATTAATTGGAATTGAACAAATTATACTGGGGAAACATACAGGGTAACCCACTGTATATGCTTTGATTTACTTTATCTAATCGGCAGATATAACCAAAAATTTTTTTTAAATAAAGTAGATGTATTTTAATAAAATGGACACATTTTTAAAACAGTTTGTACCATTCAGAGTATCTGCAAAACAGAGGAAGGTATCAAAGTTACATTTTTCAAATAATAACTGATATTAAAATAAACTTAAAACAATAGTATATAAAAAAAATTCTAGTTTAATTGAGGGAAAAGCGTGGGGTACCTACTCGATATACGAAAATTATGGTACAAAGCGCCCCACGCTTTTCCCTCAATTATACTAGTATTTTTTTATATACTATTGTTTTAAGTTTATTTTTAAAATTATTTTCAACTTTTTAGTTCGACATTCTTTAAAAGCGTGTTTTTTAAACTATATTTATTTTTCATTTTTTAGTTCGATTTATTGTCAATAGAGTTTTTCTTCAAGTTCTCATTGATAGTATTATAAATTTCCAATATTTTAGACAGAGTTGTATCATCCTGTGCTTGATGATTTGTGAAATGATATTACACTATTTGCGACTAACTAATAATGACGACTCTTATGAATTATTTCTTAGTCGTTCCATTTCATCTAATGCTTCGTTGTTACATGGGGCTTTATCTGTCAACTTGGAACAATCAAGTTCTTCAATCCGAATACCGTCCAGTGTCCACAGAACAGAGATAAACTTGAGTTAACTGTATAAACCCTCACTTCGTGGAATCTACTCATCATATGGTTTTAAATGAAACTAACTGTTTCTAAATGACTCCACAATATATTTGAAAAAATGTTTAAATTGCAAGTAAATTATTATTCTGTTTCTGATACCGTCCAAAGATCTGCACCGGCTAAGTCCGACGTATGCTTGCATGTGCGCACAAAGGAGAGTTACAAACCCACAAACATACAAACACACAAGTGAAGCTAATAAAAGTGTGTTAATGATATAAAATCGAAAAGGAGTAAAGTGAGTTGTGCATGAACTCTGACTGTAAATTAAAGAAATGGGGAAAAATTTCATTTATATCATTTGTTCTTGGTATTATGACAAATATCATCCTTCAGATTATAATCTCTACATATTATAAAATATAATATATTATTATAATATTATAAGCGTCACTTACGACAGATTTATGCGACAACGTTCAGGAGGTGATTGCTCGTATGAAATTGAGATGGGTCTTTCACATAGCAAAATTTTTTCAGCTCACCCCTATCCGAGATATCACCCTTGAAAGGTGGTGACTAAAATTCAGCTTTTATTTTTTTTTAATTTCAGTTAAGCAAGAAAGTTGAAATTCTGTAACTTTCGTGCACTCGCGAATGACTAATTTTCACAAAGTCTTGTCTCGTCTCGCCGATGCAATGATAAGTCTCGTCTCGTCTCGTTTCTCGTACGAGAGTCTCGTAAAAGTATCGAAATCTCATCGTCTCGAAAACGAGAGTCTCGTGCGAATCACTAGGACTAATCACGGGTATTTTTTCAATATTCCTGTTACATTATACGGGGTGAAATTAGCAACCCCTACTTTGTTTCATATCAAAACTTGTTTCCGAGATGAAGTTTTATGAAATAAAATTTAACTTAAAATCTTTATTTTATTTAAAAAATTTTCTTATTGTTAAATTTTTTTCCCAAAACCAATAAAAATAAACACCATAATTTATAATTTTTTTTATTGGTGAACCATTTTACCTATTTAAAGCACGCCTCAGCGTGTTTACATCGAACTTTAAAAAACGCGCGTGTTTTAAAGTTACCGTGGCAACATCAACAACTCGAGAAACGAAGTCTATGGTCTAAATCATGTCTAAATGACAATTTTTTTATTATTGATCTGACAGGAGTAGTTTGTAACGTCAAAACTTTTATTCGAACCATATTTAACAATGTCAAATTTATAAATTAAAATAATAAGGGCCGTTGGTATTGTTTGAAATATTAATATTTCGATTTTTCAAATCTTATGAAATGGTATTTAAATTGACTATTGACATTTACAGAACTCATTAAGGCTGAACTTCCATCAAAATACAAATTAGTTTATGTTTTTCTCATTTCCATGACAACGCAAGGTATACATCATATACATCACAAATTCAACCATTTGACATTTAGTTCTTATTTCCATCTATGATTTCCATTTCTTGTTGTTGTAGTAGTTATAGACCAGTATTTATAATTTCAAAAAGCACCAATAAAAAAAATTGCGTAAAGTATTCGTGGATAACTGGTCTTTAAAACACTTGCTCTATTTCGAAAAAATCGCGCGTGTTTTAAAGACCTTAATATCCACTTATACTTCAATATACTTTCTTTAATAAATCAAGTGAAAAACAGTAAATATGTAAAAGATAATACGATTCATAATAAATGCTGGAAACAATTACAGAATTTCAAGTTTCTAGCTTTACCGAAAATTTTAAGGCTCGAATATTAGTCACCACCTTTTAAGGGTGATATCTCGGAAAGGGGTGAGCTGAGAAATTTTTTTTATAGGAAAGACCCATCTAAATTTCAAACTGAATTTTGTCGCATGCATTTAGAAAGTGCCACATTTGATTTTTCGTTAATATTTTAATTGAGCTTTCAATACTAATCTTTATGTATGAAAAAAATTTATATAAAAAAACTCACCGGTCAAATCTGGCAGCCTCGGATAGAACATCCCTGTTCTAGCGAACCATTCCAATTGCATTTGATGTATATGATTTTGATTATGATGTCCCACGGGCAAATGTACTTTCTGTACCATTCCTCCGTCTAAAGAATGAAAAGCAGAACTCTGATTTTGTGTTTGATATCCATAGAAACCACCCCCATTCGGATAAATATGATTCAATAACCCCGGTCTAGGTACGAAGGTACTTTGAGGTACTTCTTCGCTTCCCGGTGAAATCGGCGGACTTCTGCTTCGCGTTGAAGTAGGGGAAATACTTCTGGAAGTTTCTGGAGAGTTTGCTCTATCCCGATCTCCAGTTCTGGATAATAGCGCGTCAGATCTAGATAGTAAAGACTCTATACAGAAGGAAGGTTTGTTTTCCTGAAGTTTTGTATCCATGTTTAGGGGTTTCGTTTGGAATTGTTGGGTTAACATTAAACGATGGTCTGGGTCTATGTATTGTGCCATTTTGAAGTATTCGCAGAAAAAAAAAACCTGTAAAAAATGTATTTTTAAAATAAAAAGACCATAATCATCATTTATACCTACTGTATTTTATAAAAAATTTATAAGCCATTTTTATAGCCTATAAGTAGGGGAGACCGGGTAGGGTTGAGCCAGAGGAAGGTTTGAGCCATAAATGTTTCATTGGTAACGTATACTTAAATGAACTTAATTTTCCGTTCAGTAGATGCTTATTCATTGCTTCTTTCACATTATCCAATATAACAGCAAATCTAAATCGTTTACGAAAGTTATAGTGGAAAGTTGTATTTGAGGCTAAGCAATGTAAGTTTTTCAACAAAATTTATAAGGATTCTTTATTCACATTATTATATTTGGAAATATATGGATGAATTACATGAATGACATAATAATTTAACATACTATCATGCATTAAATTAATTGTTAGATTATGTTTTAACTTGAAAATCTCAATTTGTTGTGGCTACTGGTACGTGGGAGGGAAGAACAGGTTTTAGGTGGGAGGTTTAAGACACGGATCAAACCTCCCATCATGGTTAGAAAATACCTGTACTTCGTTACCTGTATTTTTTTATTTTTTTCAAAGTGAAAAAATGAAGGATAACATAGAGAAATCCTTAGCTTTTTCTGCTAGTCTTCACTGAAGCATCTACATCTAAGAAAATGGAGTAATCCTACTGACCATTCCACCTCATACTAGCCATTGGACACCAATGTTTTCGGGCCTTTTAAAAGGTTTTATAATGAAGCGGCAGATAACTGGATGGACAACAATCCTGCACAGCTGACATCCTTGGAAGAAATACCTGAACTGGTACGTTCGCGCTTTTACGCCGGCCAATATAATAGTAGGATTTTCACATACTGGTATTTGTCCATGCATTACGTTGCTAAGGTTATAAATGTTAATAGCAACGATTACGACTTATTATGCATGAGACTTAAGCGTCCGGGATACAAATTTATTTTTCCAGATGTTACCGATGAATGTTGTGTACCTAGAGATGATCTGGTTAAGTTACCAAACCCCTCCTTCACTGGAGGAACAGGAAGAGTGCATAGGACCCTTTCTCTTCCAGTCGATTTTTCTAAATATGAAAATTTATTCTAGGTTTTTTGGCAAATATTTTTATGATTGCTGTATTCTTTTATTTTTTTCAAGTAAGTACCTATGTGTATTTTTTGTGTCAATTATTATTATTGCAGGGTTAAAGAGCTAAACACTTGTTAACGGTCTTGATTTCAACTCGTGACTTTATCGTTACTACTCTTGTCTCAAGCCTTTCTACGCTTGCCTCAAACCTCCCTTCACTTGTCTCAAACCTCCCTTATGAAGGAAGGTTTGAGACAAGTGCATGTGGTTCTTATATCAATTATATTTTGCTCAAATGAGAATTTTTAAACTATCCTTACTATTGTGTTGAAAAATTGAAACCAATAGTTAATCAACATGTGAAAAACTTATGCAATTACTAAAACACGACTGAAAACCAGGTCGATGAAAAAAAGTGGGCCAGCCCTCCCCAGTCTCCCATAATTTAAAATATTGTTCTGAGCATTCGTCATTCAGTTTTAAGACGAAAAATTCATATATTATTTGTTAACGTTATACCTACAGACTTCTATCTATATTAATTGGAATTCAACATTTGAAAAATACTTTGTAGGTACTATGACAAAAAATAAAACAAAAATGCTGGCAGTAAATAAAGAAAAAATATATTACATTTATTTTATATAATTTTTTCATTTGTTTATTATATTTAATTATCAATTTTATCTATTTCCATATAATAAGGTATATAGATATTAATGTATTATTATTTTTTTCTATATTAATATTCAATTTATCTGGGTTAAATTTTGTTAAAAATATGAATTATTTTTAAATTCGTGATAACTTTTTTAATATTGCTTGCATTTCTTAGGCAAAGTCTAATGTCATGTAATTAAGATTAAATTATTATTTATTTAATTCTTCTGTACGTTCCTTTGTGGCATTACTTATTCTTTTTTCTCTTATTTTCTTGGGATTCAAAACACAATAATGTTTTTTATATTTTTTATTTCGTCGTGTCAAGATTAATTAGCAATTAAATAATTTTTGGCCCCTATCTGACCAAAAAAAATTTAATTACTAATTAATTTTGACAAGGGTAGGGACCAAAAATTATTTAATTACTAATTAATCTTGACAACGGTAGCTGGAACGCTACCGAAACGTCGAAATAAAAAATATAAAAACATTTTTGTGGTTTGATTCCCAAGAGAATAAGAGAAAAAAGAATTCTTATTTATTACACAATTTAAATCAACATTACAAATTTCTTGTTTTAAAATGAATTTCTATATTTTATCTATTTTCTTAATAAATTATTTTATGTCCTTATATATCATTAGATTTCTCACAAATATTTAATTTCCATTTTTATGATGTTCTACGATCTTCGAAAACTTTTTATTGTTCTTCAAATTTTAATTCATCATAACTCCCCGCAAAATATATATTTGAAATATTACTTTTCCTTCAGATTCTTAAATTCAATTTTCCATATTCCAAAGATATTATACCATCATTTGTATTTATATTAGAAATTTCTCGCAAAACTCTAAATCATTTCGAATTTTCCAAGCAATATTAAAATATTTGTATGGGTCATTATATTTTACTATCTTCTTCCTGATAAAAATATTCTCCTCATCACAATAATCATTACTATCACTATTCACATTCAATTTTCATCTTCACCTTTTTACAACCATTCTATATTATTTAACGCAAATCTAATTCAGTATCACTATCATCTACATTTATTTGGGTTAATAATTAAGGGTGCTACAGAGGAGAACTCAATGAAGTATAGCTGGTCTGGATCCCTGGCCATTCTGGCGTGGAACGAAACGAGAAGGCAGACTCTCTTGCAAGGGAGGGGGCTGCACGTGTTTCTATCGGACCAGAACCTACAATTGGCATCGCAATAAGTTTTTCCAAACAAACACTAAATACCTGGACAGCAAGAAGAGATTTAGACTTCTGGCATAATGTACCAGGATTGGTTCATTCAAAGGCCTTTATACATCCTTCGAAGAATGTCTCCAAACAAATGTTAGACTATAGCAGGCAGGACCTACGTTGTCTAGCAGGCCACTGTCATCGGAATCATCATATGCTAAAAGTTGGACTGTCGGAAGATCCGACTTGCCGTCTTTGTCTGGAAGATGATGGAACAGCAGAGTATATAATTTGTGCCTGCCCCGCCGCGGCTCGAATCAGGTATCTGATGTTTGGCAGGGTCTCTCTATCGCCCTCGGGCCTGAAATATCATTCACCAAATAAAATAATCAGCTTTGTTAAGAAGCTGAATTTGTTTGGTGAAATCTGAATAGACTCTTGCCAGACCCACTCACCACAAACCTAACCTAACATTAATATTATGCTGAATTGAATTTTTCAGTTATCAATAAGACTATCACTTGTCAAATTTCTAATTAACCGTATAACATTTGAGTTTATTGTGGGTGAAACGTTTCTCAAACTGCCGTAACTATGCATTTTTGCTGAAGCCACATGTGCTTAGAGTAAAATATGCAATAATATGGGGAAGCTTACTGCTAGTTGTATACACCTACAGGTTATTTTTTTTTTGTAACAAATACTCTGGAATTTCCCCTTAAGATAAATAAATAAAATATGGTAAAGTAGCATTAAGTGATTGGTAAACTAAGAAAGGCTCAACTTATACCAGATGTTAATATTCGTAAATAGATACTATTAAAATGTGATACAAATTCATTATCATTTTCTTCACATATATTAGAATTGACTCTATAAGGGACTAAATTCTAAAGGTGGATTCATGCAAGAAGAAATTAAAACTAAGATTAATTTAAAACTATAAAACTAAGAAGATAAAACCATGTTATTTTTCAATTTAAATCTCAATTTCTTAGTTTCTTGCATGAGCATGTACTAGATGTTCATGCAAGAAACTAAGAAATTGAGATTTAAATTGAAAAATAACATGGTTTTATCTTGTACTAGATGTTCATGCAAGAAACTAAGAAATTGAGATTTAAATTGAAAAATAACATGGTTTTATCTTCTTAGTTTTAGTTTTAAATTAATCTCAGTTTTAATTTCTTCTTGCATGAATCCACCTTAATTATCCCATTACTTATTCTGTACCCTTAGTGGTACCTACTTCAATTCTTCTTAGTTGATTCATTTCTTATGTAGTACCTACTTTTCTTCTTTATGTTGTTTTTCCGTTAGATATGTCCAAATTGGTCTATAAAGCTGATTGTCAAAAATGTTTTTGCACTTTCTTTGTTCTCTATTTTCATGCCAGTTTAATTAGTTTATGCTGTATCTACAGACAAGCCTGTTATTTGTATTTTATTGAGAGTACCTAAATAGTGTAGATATCAAATAACTTCCCAAAGTCTTCCACTTTTTTAGATTATATTTCATATTATTCGCAATGAGAATGTGCTATATAGTACCTAATATAGGAATTTGTTCGTCAATAAACGTGATTCAAAAAAAATCCCTATCAAACTCATGTATTTATAAAATATAATTATCATCAGCTATAAAATTACAACTATCAAATAGAATAAGGAATAAGAAACATGTTTCGATAGATATAGAAAAAAGAGAAGTAGAGTAGGTAGCAGAGCAGCAGTTATATAACAATGAGGTTGAAACAACTTTGGAGATACACTGCTCTTCAATATATTGAGCTAGATATAATATTGTTAGAAACAGCAGAAGGAAGAAGGAATGACTAGTCTAAGTGGTAGCAGGTACTGGCCAGCAAACGTCTAAGAACTACCGATACTTAAAAAAATTGAACGCTTAGCCAAGACAGTAAATCTGATTCTTGCCGATTGTTTGTACAGTGTGTTCAGAAAAATCAAATTAAAATGAAAACTTTTTTATAACGGATACAACTCACAATTTTTCGACTGTAAAATTGGTTTGAAAATCAGGTCATCAGGTGTCGCTTACCGACGTAAGCATAGTAGTGCTTAAACGTGTTTTGTAAGCAATAAAAATCAGCATTTTAATTCCACCCGCGCAACATTTTAGGTCCCTGATATTTAATTTATTTTATATCACTTGGTATATTACTGTCAAAGTAGTACATTAGTGTCAATCTTCGCGCCAATAGTTGTTGAAAATCTATCGATTATAGATTATAAAAAAAAGAATGTAAGCAAATAAAAATAAATTAATTACCAATCAAAATAATAACTTCCAATCAATGAAAAGTCACAATTACCACTTATTCACTCACTATTCACGAATCATGCCGATTTATGCATACAACAAACTGTCAACTGTCTATTAGCGATAGTCAGCTCAACTGTCAACCAACTAACCGATTTGAAAAGTATTATCCTAATAATACCCAACATTACAGCAACATTAGAAGTGTACACATATTACATTGGAAGCGTTGCGCGACCGTATTAGCTTCCGATTGGCGGGGTTCGGTATCGCTCCGCCTACAACCCCCGGGTTGCTAGGTAACTAGCGTGCTCCTTTTGATAGGACTGTCGAGTTTTTGATCGCTGAGTGCTGGCGTTGATTGCTGCTAGAGGGTTTTTTAAGGTGCAACGTAATTTGTTGGGATTGTGTTTTTGGAGTTATGGTGAACGCGGGACGTGGTAGGGGGAAAATCGAATTGAATTGCCGGAAGATACTTTTAATTTTTTTCAATCGTATCTAGCAACATAGATAAATAGAAGAGAGTCAATTATAAAAATGTGGGCAGCGTTGTGTAACACAGAGTGCTACTCTTATGGCTTCCCTTACAACAGCGTCTGTGTATTATCCCGAAAAAACTACTATATAGTCAAGTTTTGTGGCTCATTAGTCACTTCCTCTCAAATTTCTACTAAATGTCTAAACATACCGTTTCCTTGTCGCATTAGTCACTCCAACATGAAGCTTTAATTTTTATCCAATTCCACTACCATTTTTGTCTTTAGATATTCGAAATTTGAAATTGCCGATTGGATCTCTTTCTTTCCTCCAACTGCCACTGATACAGACGGTGTTGGTAATTAAGTTCACGGCATGTAGAAGATCAGATATTAATATAAGATGCCTGTTAACTGGGGGCCCGAACCCTTTTGCGGAATCAGCCCCAATGTAATATAGGAAGAAATAAGTAAAGCCGAGAAAAAGAGAAGATCTGACCATTGGAAATATCTAGTAGGGCTTACACAATCAAAGACTCTTCTGGGTGACTATGACCTGTTGAGATCAAAAGAATGCATAAGTCAAAGTAAAACTGCGCTAAGAGTTTCAACGGGGATCCTAACGGGACATTGTCGCCTGAATGGGCAACTGAAAAAGCTCAAAATAGTGGAGGAAGAAGAATGCAGATTTTGTGGAATGGAAGAAGAAACCTCCATCCACATACTTTCCAACTGCACAGCACTCCAGAATCCTAGAGCACAGCACGTGGGAGATTACTGGATAGAAGAGGAACATTTGCCTAAGTTGAAGCCAGACATCCTAAAATTCCTCCAGGAAATAGGACTAAAGGAACTACTAGTTTCCGAGACTCTCCTCAGAAACTGAGTAGAAGTAAGGGGGCACAATAGATCTTTTAGGTCTCAGTGAATGTCACCCCAAAAATCACACATACATACATACAAGATGCCTGTTAATAATACCTATATAATTTGGTTCCCAATTCAAATGGAGGTTGACATACAAACAGTTTACTGAACAAGGTAGACAAGGAACATTTGCACAAAATAGGCAAAGCTAGTGAACCAATGAGCAATAAAATGGCAGTGATAAAATAATTAAATTGGTGCCGATTCCACTCCATGAGGAGGAGTGCTCTATCCTGATATTCTCCTTATCTAATTTTCATTAATTTGCTGATGCTGCCACAAGATGTTATGCTTTTGCTTGCTGATATATCAAGCAGTCATAAAGGACAACAATTGGGGAAGTGTTTCTACTTGGAAGTGGCTAATTACAATTCCTGTAAAGAGTAGCAAGTTTCATCTAGCTTCTTTTTTGCAGAATAGCACTTCCCAATACAAAATCAGCGAGATGTTAGACATACCTATATATTATTATTTTGTTCAAATTCGATTCTTTACAACTTTGTGACATGGTAATAAAACTAAATGCAATACCATGTCTTTTGGACGTGACAGGAGTGTTTCTAGTTATACTTACAACTTCAGTGGTTTTCTTTTGGATAAAGTTCAGCAGATTGGACACCTTGCTGTAACTCTTGATCGAAAACTATCTTTCAATCCTCAAATATCTTCTGCTATTTTTAAATCACTCCAAATTTTTGGATTTGTGGAAAGATGCAATCGGGATTTTATCAGTATTCTATCAAGACTCTCAATCGTGCATTAGAGAGGCAGCATTTGGAGTATGCTTCCTCATTATAAATAACATTATATTCGACACATTGAAAGAGTTCAACATGTATTTCTGAGATATGTAGCGGTTAATTGGAACAAACGAACACTATACCTAGTTCGGCAAAAGTCCGGGACCGGACAAATACCGAAGAAAATATAAATTTTTTGGAAAATCTTTTTATACCACAAATTTTACTCCAACTTGAACTATAATTTGAAAATATTTTGAAATATACAGGGTGTTCCAATATAGTGTGGCGTATCAAAGTTATATTTTTTCTTATGGAACACCCTATATTTTATTTCATTTTCTGATTGTCACTAAAAAATATAATACTATCTTTAATAATGGTTCCCTATACCCAAATACAGAGGGTTCCGAGTTATGCTGACTTTTTTGAAAATGTGAACATTTCGAAAAAAAATTAGTAACTCATTGATATAACAAATTCTGACTAATTTTCTCTTACATCTAAATAGTTGGACATTCGCTGAATGTATTCCACGATTAAGTACCAAATATCTCTTTACAGGGTGTCTAGAATTTTCAGTTTCAATATATTTAATGTGCAGTATTAGGCTTACTTTGAATGGAACACCCTGTATTTTAATAATTCATTATATTCAAAAAAATGTCCTCTTTCTAATGGTGCACTAGGTATTATACTTTTATTGTAATGTGCAATTCACGATTTTCTTAAATTTTATTCTAAATGGATTTTAAAACATCTGCAATTCTCTCTAAAGTATTTCAAAATAATGAATTTGGGATAGTTGTTGTGAGAAACTAAATAGATCACGATTTAAGCCTCCAAAAAATATGGGGTTCTGCTATCCTATACCGAGTGGTTAAAAAGATATAGCCACTCTCACAGAAAAATCACTATCCACTTAGACATTTTATGAAATAACAAAAAGTTTATTACTTTTAGTTGTTAGTTCCGTTTTTATCCATGTTGTATTTTAATGGTCTAAATAATAATAACTAAGCCAATCTTCAACATAACATTCGTATTGTGTGAAACTTTTTTGTTTTTTGTTATTTCATAAAATATCTCTAAATGCATAGTGATTTTTCTGTACGGTTGGCTATATCTTTTTAACCATTCGGTATAGGATATATTTTCTGGAGGCTTAAAAAGAGAATTGCGGATGCTTTAAAATCGATTTAGCAAAATATTTAAGAAAATTGTAAATTGCACGAAAAGTATAATACCCATGAATAGGACACCCTCATACCATTCGAAAGAGGACATTTTTTGAATATGATGAATTATCAAAATACATGGTGTTCCATTTAAAGTAAGCCTGATACTGCACATTATATATATAGGCTGGCACTCCTATTGTCGGAGTATAGGCCGCTCAATTTGAGCTCTTTTGATCCTTTTTGTACGGTGGATCAGTCCGTGTATTATCTTCTGCTTACTACAGCATGCGGTGTGAGTTCACCATCTTTGTAATCATCTTCCATTCCTTCATATCCTCTGTTTTTCTACCCCAGTCACGGATGCCCATTTTCTTTAGGTCATCAATCACTTGATCTTCCCATCTGAGTTTGAGACGTCCCCTGGGTCTCTGGATTGCAGGCTTCCAGTCAGCGATTTTCCTTATTGGATCGTCCTTATCTCTTCTTCGAAGATGCCCATACCATCTTAGTCATTGTGCCTTTATATGTCTGACTATATCTTCACCATTCATGTATTGATCTATTTCGTAGTTATATAGCCTTCTGTACCCTTCATTCGGAATATGTTTTTGGCCTATTATCCTCCTCATGATTCTACTCTCTAGAACTCTGAGATTTCCTTCGTCTTTATCAGTTAGTCTCATATTTTCTCCGGCATATGTTATTACTGGTCGAATTGCGGCTTTATAAATTTTGCACATTGAATGATCTAATAATGATACTGAAAATTCTGAACACCCTGTAAAGAGATATTTATTACTCAATCGTGGAATGTCCAACTATTTAGATGTAAGACAAAATTAGTCAGAATTTGTTATATCAATGAGTTATTAATTTTTTTCGAAATGTTCACATTTTCAAAAAAGTCAGCATAACTCGGAACCCTCTGTATTTAGGTATAGGGAACCATTATGAAGGAGTATTATATTATTTAGGGGCAATCAGAAAATGCGATAAAATATAGGGTGTTCCATAAGAAAAAATATAACTTTGATACGCCATACTTTATTGGAACATCCTGTATATTTCAAAATATTTCCAAATTATAGTTTAAGCTGGAGTAAAATTTGTGTTATAAAAAGATTTTCCACAAAATTTAAATTTTCTTCGATATTTGTCCGGTCCCGGACTTTTGCCGAACACTGTATAGGTACTTAATTATTCCCTCATTGAATCTGAAAAACTAAACGATAAACTCCATTCCAGACTTTCATGTCCGTCAGTTTTGCTAATTCGTAGTTTTAGAGGTCCTAGATCTTTCTCCGATCGTATCCATGTTGTTATCATTTTATTTTAAAATTATGTTACATTTTAATGCAGTCAATATTAGGGATTGTGCAAAAAATAACTTTGTTTTATTTTCAACCAAACGGGCCAATGGACAAGGCTAATATAATTACATATCAAATAAATTGCTTGTCTATCAATGTAATATTATAAATTTCATATGATAGAATTGTCAGAGTACTAATAATAGTAAACTGTAATATAATAATAAAAAATTTAAACCTCATGACACAAATCGCTATTTCGCTAATCTAAATTGATTTACGACTGTATAAAAATAATCTTAAAAAGACTTTGATACAATCCTCAGATAAAAAATGTGGAAAATATTAGCAGAAAAGGGATTGAAGGAAAAAATCATGGGAATAAACAGAATATATCTGTGACGCACTTGTTAAAATAAGAAAAAAAAAATATATATATACACAGCTTGTTCAATTGAAACCCATCCTTGGTCAGGTTAGCCTTGGAAACAACTGTAATCATTCAACTGACGTTTTCCAACATTAGTAGTGTATGCAAACGTCACACTGATCTGTTTATTTCGTTTATATTTGACAGCGATTTTAAGTATTGTGACTTTGAAATGGCATTTGTTGTTAACAATCCGTCCAAATGTGATAATGCTCGGCCTAATGTTGCCAACGTAGTGAAAGAAAATCTGCAACGAAAGAAATGGAGGATATTGGAGCATCCACCCTATAGTCCCGATTTATCGCCTTGCGATTTTCACATCTTTGGGCCACTAAAAAAGGCGTTAAAAGGTAACCGTTTTCAGTCGGACGCAGAAGTACAAAACGCTGTGAAAGAATTCTTCCAGCAGCAGCCACAAGAATTCTATAAGCAGGGTATACATCGGTTGGTGAAACAGTGGGATATGTGCCTCAATTGTAGTGGTAGTTATTTGTAACTGTACTTGTCAATAATTTTTTCCTGGACCAAAGATGGGTTTCAATTGAACAAGCCTCGTATATGCTCTACAGGCCTTGTAGACCCAGGGCAGTTATTTTTCTCCATTCCTCTCTATTCTTAGCTCTCTGTTTCCAATTTCTTATTTTCAGTTTATTTATATCAGACATCACACTTTCCAACCATCTTTTTCTAGGCCGTCCTCTTCTTCTTTTGCCAATAAGAGTTCTGTAAAGAGCCATTTTTGTCATTCTTTCTTTGTTCAATCTTTCTACGTATCCCAACCACCTTAACCTGTATGTTTTTATTCTCGATGTTATCTTTGCTTCTCCACATAACATGTCTATTTCTTCATTTGTTCTCCTTCTCCATCCTTCAGGTGTTTTTATTCCACCGAAGATTGCTCTCAGAATTTTTCGCTCCCAGCGCTCCAGCTTTTCTTCCTGTTTTTTTGTTAAAATCCATGTTTCACTTTCGTATGTTACAGTGGTTTTTATAATGGTATTATATATTCTTATCTTCATCTTTCTTGAACAGTATTTTGATTTCATCAGTGACTGGAGCATTCCAAATTTTCTGTTGCCTTTCGTGATTCTTGACTGTATTTATTATTTATAAAAAATATACTATACTATAACTGTTAGATCGATCTGTCTGCGTACACTTTTATCTATGTAAACATTTAAACTAAATTGTCGTGTATTGCAAAATATCATTATAATGAGCAAACAATTCAAATTCTAATTGCCCATTCTAGCGTTATTTCAATTGCAATTATGTATGCTAACTCAATATTTACGTACATACTTTAAAATAAAAATTAAAAGATGGATTTGTCGCTTCACAGAAAAAAAAGGATCTAATTGGAAAATTTAATGTTTTGAATAAGGATCATTTCCAAAACCTAACCTAACCTAACCAAGCACTCTAAAATCTTGGGAAACTTAGGCCGAAAGTTGTCGTGAAGATTTCCAGCAGAGATTTGATTATTTTCCTAGATTTGCGATAAGATTCCGCTCGAGCTTTCGATGCAGCTTGCAAGCATAGATGGAGCACTTGAAATGCAACAGTTTTTCGTCCATAACTTTTTTAGATTTTATAGTACAAAAAAATTGTAGTCATCCAAATTGTAGGGAATTTTATACCCTATAAGATGACGTGATGCAATATTTGAGAAACAATTTTTCAAGACTTAATTTAAAAAAAAAAGAAATTTTTTCTCCAAAATGCGGTTATTTAAGCGACAAACATAATTATAATAACAATAAAGACTTTATAATATATGAAAATATAGTAGTCCAGCACCTGAAAACGTCATTGAGAAAATTTGTTGTACTAGAAAAATGCTGCTCAATAGTAACCTTATTTAACCAAGGTTTTTAATGAATTACACTGTACATAACGAAATTTACCCATCTAATTATAAGTCAATACCGCTGGTTGACATAAAGAAAGAGAATATTTTGTTATTCAAATACGTTTAAAATCGCATCGATTAACCGGGTGTACTTATTTGCTTTTAACGAACAAGAAGAAGCTAATAGCTGATTCCAGTGTTTTCTTTTAGTTGAAAATCGTGCTTAAGTGGAAGGAATCGTGAGATTGCTGCTTGTATTTGTCAAAGGAGACGAACCAACAGGTAACTTTATAACAATGGTGTATAACTAGAAGTTGACGAAATATTTTAAAATGGTTAAATCAAAATAACGTAAACAATAAATATTATTTATTAAACCTAAACCGATTTCTCTTTTAACTGGTATTCGTTCAAATATTTTCCTTAAAAACACATCGAAAAACAATCCATATACTGAGTATCTGTAACAGTAGGTATAGTCAAATGCAGTCTTATCATGCGGGTCATACGATTCAACAAAGACGTACTCACCGTTTTGTTTTCTTTTATTGCGTTTAATCATAACTTCCAAATAAAATCCGTAAGATGAATAAGACAGACTTATGCAATTTTGGGCGTGCATAAATTCGACACTAAAATTTCACTTAATCTTTTTCTCATTTTATGTACATGCTTGTAGACCCTTACATTTCGACGCTAGGTACCTTTACTAATCCTTCTACCTGTATTATTTTGTATAAAAATATCAGAAAATAAGAAACAGAAAACTAAAAAAAAAACAAGAAAACCCAGGCCCAAACCCGATTGATCAAAGTGTAACTATAAGCGTTTTCGATTATTCACTTTTGACTGCTAGTAGCAGCTCGTAGTGATTGAATTCCGTTCGTTTATTACCGGGCGTGACGCCTAGTCTTACCTTCCCTTGCCCCTCAAGCACATACCGAAAAGTATGAGCTTCAAGCCACGGACATTAAATATTTGACGTTTATTTAAAGGTTAAGATTGTGCAGATTACGATTTAAACCTTTACTAAAAATATCTAAATTATGCAAAATTATATTATCAACAACATTATAATTGAAAACTGTTCTTCTAACAGCACGTGGCTTTGAGGATCCTGAAAAATCGTGTTCGTTTTGCTTAAAAGTCGTGACGACTGAGGCGTCACGCACAAGTGCTTAAAGCCCAAATAAACGAAAGCAACATATGTATAAAAATATCAGAAAATAAGAAGTAGAAAACTAAAAAAGACAAGAAAA
>CAJUYI010000050.1:128558-154655 GCA_910591695.1 Galerucella pusilla
TTTTTTCTTCATGTGCTCGTAGATAAAGTTTTGTATGACACTGTGATTAATCCTAATCGAAATATCACAATAATGAACCGTATTACAAACGTTAACCATAATCTTTGACTTGAAAAATTTGATTAGTGGAGGTTTAGATTCTACGCGCAAGCTCAACTTATCAATCGAGAGAAATTACAATATTCAAAATAGGATGCAGAAGTACCTTTCGTAGCGGCAAAGTGACTCACCTAACCTAACCAAAAAAAAAGACCCTTATATGCAGATTTCATTTATGTACGCTACAGATCTGTGGTTTTATCAAAGATATTCATATAAGAATCAAATTCCAACACATGCACATTAAGAGCTCTTTATTTTTATTGGACATGCGGAACCAAAAATTAAATATTTTCCCGATCATCCCTACTATATAACGATCCCGTCTCTCGTATACGTATATTTCCCACTTCCCTCTACACTTTTAATTAACAGAGCTAAATGGTTTAATGTGTCCCCAGCCATTACTTTAATCTGGTGCTAATTATAACGTCCCTTCCAGCGAATCTATTCCTACCCTTCCACGCCGTTCGACCCCGCAATGCCCAATCGACTACAACTCGAGTCAGCGATTCCCTTTTTGGACCTTTACACACTGTTGTATATTCAAAATTTTAAATTCTAAAAAAAATCTTTTTATTTTATTTCAACGTGAATTGATTCTAATGTTCAACATCGAGGAATTTGTTATTGATTTACTCTGCAATTATCCTCTATCTTTGAGTGTTTTTAATGTAATTAGGAACAATTACAAGATTTTAAATGTTGATATATAATATTTATAGCACCTTATCGGGATTTAACTTGTTATTAACAAATTTCGAGGATTATCCGAAATGATAGATTGATTTCTCGAGCTGTCATCAATCGTACAAATTAAATAATGCTTAAAGATATCAAAAGTAATAAAAAAATCGTTTTTGATTATTATCGTTATAGGTATAAGTATTATTTGGTTCATTAGACTTTATATCTCAATAAAAATTGATGACAGTATCGGTAAATATTAGAATGGATTGCAATTATTTTATTAATCTGTTTTTATTAGGAACTAATCTCGAAATATGTGCTCTATAATTATAATTTACGCATATTCTATTATTTATTTTAATCTCTACAACCAGAGTGGACGAAAACATTAAGCTTATCTTCTCCCAGAACTGCTAAATTTACCTATTGCAGTTTGTTTCAAACACAAAAACACGTGCTCCATTTTCAATGATAAATTATTCTTTGAAGCTTGAACCAAGTTTTCCTTTCGACCATTTCTTGAAAATGTACGATCCATAGCAGGATTTGACCTTTACTTTGACTTTGAACTTAACCTTGACCTTGAGCCTGACCTTTGCCTTAAACTGTGGTCCTAACTTTCACTATTACTTTAAAATAGGTTATGGTATGTAAAACTTATCATTAGTCTTGATATTGCTGTCCTCTTTAGCCTTGATAAAATTATATTTTTGGATATTAGTTTTGAAATTCACAAACTATTAATATTTAAAACTATAAAAGCTGTAATATCTACTTATACCTACACTACTATCATTATTTATGAAATAGAGAATGCTATTACTTACCGAAAAAATGACATTATTTTAATTCAATTGAAAGTAATATATTTTAATCCAATGTTGCCAGCACTTGAACTAAATATTTGTATCATTTATGTCAAATTTGGGTTTTGGTACCTATTGGTCACAGTTGGATTCGCATCCTGATACAGCCAACCAAAGGCTAAACTTGTTGATAGTACTGGATATCATGCAACAATCTTTCGAGCGGAAATTTTCGCTATGCAGCTATGTAGACAGAACAACATCCAAATGGATGTCGAAACTGCTCACCACAAGAGTAGCAGAGACGAGGACGAGCAAAGACATTGTCTCCATCTGCACTACCAGAGGATGCCCACAGGGAGGAGTAGCATCCCCATTAATGTGGAGTCTGGTGGTTGACGACGATATTGTCATAACAGCCAGTGGGAAATTCGAAAACACCCTTTGTGATATTGTAGGAAAGTGGGACTTAGCATCAACCCACAAAACCATCCTGATAGCCTTCACTAAGAAAAGAAAACTCAACCTCAAAACCATAAAACTTGATGGGAGCGAGATTGAATGGAGACAAGAAGTCAAGTATCTAGGTTTAACTCTAGACAGTAATCTCCTGTGGAACAAACACGAAAAGGAGATTACATACGAGGCAAAAATGGCTCTAATGGTGTGCAGAAATCTGGCAGGAAGAAACTGGGGTTGTAACGTAAAAATCCTAAGCTGGATGTACACTGCCATAGTGAGACCAATCATCACTTATGGAGCTATTGCGTGGAGTAGTAGAACTAGCCTATTGACGACGAGAGAAAACCTCTCCAAAATTCAAAGACTAGCCTGTAAATGCATTATAGGAGCAATGAGAAAATGCCCAACGGCAGCCATGGAAGTGATTCTCAACCTCACCCCTCTACATATGGTGGTGGAAAGCGTTGCAGAAAGAACAAGATACAGACTAAGTAGAGAGGGAATCATTATTAAAGAAAAAACCATCTCCTCACTTCTTAGAAATCAGACAACCTGGGACATGCCACAAGACGGTATGATGAAAAAGTATAACTTTTCAAAGAAATTCGTTACGGAATTGAGCAACAAGAAGGAATGGGATCCAAATACCATTACCAGACTTGGAAAGAATGCCATTCAATGGTACACAGACGGCTCAAAAGCAATAGAAGGAACTGGGATAGGAGTGTTCGGGCCAGAAACCAAACTCTCTGAAAGCTTGGGAAAAACCCCAAGTATCTTTCAAGCGGAAATCCACGCAATAAGAAAGTGCGCCCAGTTCAATATTGATAAAGGATACAGATGACAAAGGATTATCATAATGTCGGATAGTCAAGCAGCCATTAAGGCACTGAGCTCTTGTGTAATCAGTTCCAAAATGGTGTGGAAATGCCTAGACAAACTTAATAAACTAGGCGAGAACAATATAGTCACCTTACTATGGATTCCAGGACACACTGGAATAGAAGGAAATGAAATAGCAGATGCACTAGCAAAGAGGGGGACTGAAATACCTTTCTGGTGGCCTGAACCATTTTGCGGAATCAGCCCCAATGTAATATTGGAAGAAATAAGTAAAGCTGAGGAAAAGAGAAGATCTGACCATTGGAAAGATCTAGTAGGGCTTATACAATCAAAGACTCTTCTGGCTGACTACAACCTGTTGAGATCAAAAGAATGCATAAGTCAAAGTAAAACTGCGCTAAGAGTTTTAACAGGGATCCTAACGGGACATTGTCGCCTGAATGGGCACCTGAAAAATTTAAAAATAGTGGAGGAAGAAGAATGCAGATTTTGTGGAATGGAAGAAGAAACCTCCATCCACATACTTTCCAACTGCACAGCACTTCAGAATCCTAAAGCACAGCACCTAGGAGATTACTGGATAGAAGAGGAACATTTGCCTAAGTTGAAGCCTGCAGATATCCTAAAATTTCTCCGGGAAATAGGACTAAAGGAACTACTAGTTTCTGAGACTCTCCTCTGAGACTGAGTAGAAGTAAGGGGGCACAATAGATCTTTTAGTTCTCAGTGAATGTCACCCCAAAATAAATACATACATACCGAAAAAATGACATTAATTATAATTCAGTTGAAAGGAATATATTTTAATCCAATGTTGCCAGCACTTGAACTGAATCTTTGTATCATTTATTATGTCAAATTTGGGTTTTGGTACTAGTCCCAGTTGGATTCGCCTCCTGATGCAGCCAACCAAAGGCTAAACTTGTTGATAGTACTGGATATCATGCAACAATATTTCAAGCGGAAATTTTCGCTATGCATCTGGCGTTGGGTGGATGGACTTCGGGCCACACTGAGTAACGAAGTACTGGACCAATTTACCAGCATTTAACAGCCTCAACTGGAAATCCCTTTAAATCTGAGTGAGAAAGATATCTATTTCGGACCAAATTTGATGAATAAAAATGTTGAGCTCAAGAAATTGTCTATTTGAATGAAAGTCAAAACTCTTTTCTCAAAGATTCATAGATCATTCATACATAAGGATGAAGTAGTGAATGCACTTTGGGTAAAGTGGTGAACTTACTTCTCCCGCTTTTTCCCATGCGTGGATTCATATTTGGAACAGTCTTCGTGCAGCCAAAGCTGGCAGCTAATACATTTGATCCAGTCCATCCTTTTTATTGCAACTCTACAGCTCCCCGCACCCTACACAACAACACTCTTCAAAATCCTCGTCCTCATTATCGTCTTCCAAGTGAATATCCAGTCTTATCCAGTGTCAGTAAAATCTTTTAATTGATTCTCCAAATCTTTTAGTTTCTCATCCTGCTTGATTTTCCTCTCCTCTTTGTTCGGCGAAATTTGATCCAAGAGTTTCCCAGAGGTTATTTCAGATTATCTTGTAGCCACTTTGGAAGTTTGATCACTGGCTTCTGATGACAGTTGGGTTGCATGGTTTCAAGTGAATTCTCCGTCTGTTGAAATTCCTGATGACTCTGTAGTTCCACATAGAGAAAACACTTAAAATGCAATCGTTTGCAAAAACTTGTTGGGATGTGAATAAGTTTCTGCAAACGCGCTATGCATAAGAGAAGTCTATCGCCATATCACCTGTGCCCCAATTTACCGTATCTCCGTTGCTATGGGTAAAATGGTGAATAACATCGCAAAAAATTCCAGATATTTTCAGAGTATGTCCAAGAGCACAGAACATATAGAAAAATACCTCACAAACTGTGCTACATGATGCAAAATCTACAAACGCATGTGCCTCAAAAATTATTGAGCATCTAAAACAGTTTTCTATTAACTTCTTTTCTTCTTCTTAAGACAAGGCTGATTTCTAACAGGTTCTTGCTGAACAGACGATCATAAACTCTCGATTTCCATACTTACGACATCTGTGCGCCCGAAAAGGAAATAGAGCAGTTCACCTTATCACCCGATTCACCATATCACCCTGATTTACCCTATACCACAAAGGAAAAAAAAGATGGGCTTAAAGGAGTAATCTAATTTGGATTGAGGCACGATAGACATGTGTATTGTCGCAGCTTAGAGCTCTGACAAAAATTTATAAAGATAACCCCAAAAGCTGGTGCATAATTTCATACGTGCCATTGTAACCAAATTATTCAATTACCTCATTTATCGATAAATTTTTCTCGTTTCAAATAAATTATCTCAATTAAAGTTACATTCGTCGGTCTAAACATCTACGCTACCAACTAGATTACGACAAGATTAAAATTGTGATATCTCCTAAGAGCCATTTAGAGTTTCCACCTCCTTTTATCCCTAAGGAAATGTTATTAATTGCAGACCTGCGAATTTTTTTACTTCGTATCCAGACGCTATCGTCAAAAAAAAGTACAGTTTAACATGAAATTAAGAAAAATTTATATTATACATTTGGAATGTTAATAGATTAATGAGGATCGTATTTACATAAGACGCATATACAGGGTGTACCAACCTTACGACAAACTTCGGTATATGGGTTATTTTAAGAGATATCAAAAAATGTTATCAACAAAAATAGATGTGTTGAAGGTCCATATTTTGAAATTATACCGAACTATAGAGAGTGCTGCATAACTCCGTTACAAACCAAACATATGATTTTTCAAATGGGAACCCCTGTATATTATACCAAATTCGGATTGGTTACATTTTTTTAAAGCTTTTGATATAAGGTTTTGCCACGTTATACAGAGTTCTTCCAAAGAAATGGACACGTTGATGTGAAAATCGTAGGTAAATCAACGCTCTGTAGCTTGTTCTACGTTGAAGAAAAAAATGCATTTTGCCAAACAGAGTTTTGTAATATGATGCAATATCTCCGTATCCTATTAAATTTCAATTATATTCGAGACGAGACACAAGTCGTACACGTGTGTATCTGATTCAATTCAACACAAATATGTTTTTAAATATTCATTGGTCATTTCGAAACACTTGGAAATGCGTGTCCTGTTTAAACGTACTAATTGAAGTTCATGTATTACGAGTGGCCCGTACACAGACACAGTGTCTGGACACTAGAGGGGGAGAGACATTTCGATTCAGTGGCCGGACACGTATTCCTTATCTGTGTCTTGTGTGAATAAAGTGTCTCGTCTGAAAGCGCTCTTACTATGACTTTGTACATCCACCTCATAATCCTTGATTTAAGCCACAATCTTACTCCAGGCTCCTACACACTCATTGCTAGACCCATTTCTGCCTTGTGTGATATCTCCATTCCGAGTTATTTCATAGGAGATTATTATCAAGAGTCAGACCTAAATATTTGACTACTTGTCCCCATTAGGCAACATTTCCATCAAGTTTTCTTTTCTTTCTTTCTTTCTTCTTCACTAGCTTAAGCTTTTTAAGGTGTCCATTCAGACGGCACCTGTCAAAATCCTTAGTGCATGCTTAATCTGGTTTATGCATTCTTCTAATCCCACCTGGTAAGCTCTGTTTGGATTTTGATATTGAAAGTTTACAAAATAACCATAATCTTGTCCAATATATTTCATTTATGACGTATCCAGTGTCTGTTTGTCCTACCCTCGTATTCGAAATTTTATCTCGCTCACACATACATAAATATCTAGATAGAGAAAACAGCGAGGGATAAACCCCTCCTAAAAGGCCATAAAGATGATTTCACTGCCTACTAATTAAGCTTAAATGAACAATCAGCAGTTTTAACGACGCCATCTTGCTCGAGTTACTTCCAGATTAATGAGTCGGTTGTACAGTTTTTTACTGTTCAACTAATTTTTATTCCGGATTAACGCAGTAATTTGTTTGGATATTCTCGCTAAAAAGACCTTTCTAGTGGGATTCATGGAAATTTATTAAAAAGGAAAAAAAATATCGCCTAAGCAGGACTATAGGGAATTTATTTATTTATTAGAACTTTAGTTATTTACGTTAGGTTGTAGCGAAGCGACAGGGGGTAATTCGCAAAAGATCTGACCGTAACATTACGTTACGTTGCTGCGTAATGTGCCTTGAGCTTCTCTCTCGTTTACGAAGCAGCGATTCATATACTTCTACTACTTGGCAGGCGAGCATTCTACCACTGAACCACCGGTGCTGCATTAAAATTCTATGCAAAGCTGGTATTCGCACTGCTGGTGATATACTTGAATTTATTCGGATACATTTTTTACTATTATTTCCATCATTTTTTGCAAGATTGATCTTTTTTAGAACTTTAGTTCTTTACGTTAGGTTGGAGCGACCAGGGGTCGCGGCGCAAAAGATCTGGCCGTTACGTTGCTGCGTTATGTGTTTACGAAGCAGCGATTCATAGGCTAGAGAAAACTGTAATGCCGCCATATATCGATGTCTCGGGTTTAAATTTTACACAAAGGTTGATAATACAATAGTATAATAATCGATCAAAAATAATCGATTATTATTCAATTGATAATAATATCTGTCAGCGACAGAATGACAAAACGGTACGACACGCAGGCTACAGAAGGCAGTTTCAAAGAAGGGGACAGAGTATGGTTACACAACCCAACGAGGAGAAAAGGCTTTTCTCCAAAACTACAAAAATCTTGGGAGGGTCCATACTTAATCAAGAAGAAGATCAACGACGTCATCTATCGCATAAGTAAGATTCCCAATGGAAAACCGAAAGTAGTCCACCAAAATCGACTAGCGCCATTCGAAGGAGACCATGAAAAAGAAGAACATGACAAAGAAGAAGGAGTGAACCATATCCGGGAAGATCCTGACCCTGCCTTCGAAGAATTTATGGGCGCATATGGAGGTACCAGTAAAGCGAGATTTGGAGTTACTACAGAGCAACGACAAGATTTGTTCACGCTCCCGGAAGACTATTCACTGGCACACAACATCCCCGCCAATACCAAACTTCCAACTTTTTTACTTACTTGCAGGTAAGCACTGAAGATGGCTTAATAGCCGAAAGCGCTCTGCGATTTTAATAAATTAATATTTACACAGAATACAAATATGTTTTCTTGAATACCAAAAATGCACGAGGTTTAGCATTCGTCTTTCGAAAGAAGTTTGGACAATCAGAAAAACTTTCAGAACAGATTCCAACCCCTGGCAAAACACTGAAACTCAAACACAATTCACGACACATCTTCTATCTCGTAACAAAGGACGAATTTGAGGAAGTCTTCGAGACCACGTGCTGGAATCCAACGGGAAGAAACTAGCGATGCCACATTGTCCACATTTTAATCTGCAGCTATTCCCCACGTAATCAGTATCCGATGAAGACAGTACCCTGTTATTTCCATACGACCGGAAAGTGTAGGAATGGATCCAGTTGCCGATTTAAACATCCAGTCCCGGCTACACAAGAGTTCCAGGAGGAACTTACTATTAAGGAGGGGGCAATGTTACGAACTTACTAATTCCGAAGCCGGTCCTGTCGCAAACGATGAATGCGAGCTTTCTAGAAAGGTTCTTTCGCAGGTAATATCCAGACTGTTCTGGAAATGTACCAGGCCATACAATGGTTTATCGCGAAGGTTCTAGAGATTCGAAAAGGAGTATATATACGTGGATTTTCGAGTGAGTCGGCAGTTGTTCAGTATACAGTGAATCGGTAAACAGTTTCAGTATACAGTGAGTGAACAGAAGTGAATATAAATAGTGTAGAATATAAATTAGGACAATTATAATACCGAGTGTAGATAAATTAATAGACATTAAGTAGTGTGTATATAAATTAAGATTATTATAGTGTGTAAGTGTTTCTTTAATAAATCGATAGTAATTAGCCATAGTGAGTGTATAATTTTATCCCACGGTGAAAACTGTTTAAATAAATAAGAAAAACATTACAATATTAAAATCTACGTTTCTTAAAAAAATAAAAATAAGGTCCAATGAGTTCTTATTTGTCGCTGTTCGAACGTTTTTTCCATTTGCTTTATACTGTATTTAAATGCTAAGATAAAATCGTGTGCTTTTTTCACTTAGATTTTCAACTAGAATAGAATTATTTCGTATATTTAAATATTAATTATCTTTCCATTGTTTTTTAAGTTGGTATTAAGTTATTTTTGATAATATTTCACCTCATAAAATATTTAAAATTAATAAATTGTGAGATGTATAATTCCTTATAGTGTACAATATATTTGCAGTTGAACAATTTAGCACCATAATGTTATTATAAAAGTGAAAATAATTATTGTACAGGGTTATTCATTATAAATTACTCACCCCGTATCATCGTTATTATTACTTTCAGAAAAAAAAGGCTCGTATAAAAGTTATTTGGCTAGAGCTGAATTTTCTTAATATTTTATCAAAAGTTCAGTAGCGTGAAAATTTAAGGCGATACAAAAGATAATAGTTCTTTTTTAAATGGGACATCCTGTATATTTTCACATTTTTGGAATGTTCTTTTTTTCTGATTTCAAAAATATATAATATGTTACCCCTACCTTGTACCCCTTTTGAGTTACGAAATGTTGTAAATCTGAGTTTTAGTAATTACTGTAAATGTGAAAAAGATAATTTATTAAAGTATGCTATGATAATGACAACTAATATATTTGATAATTGACATTTTTCATATAAAGTAATTAAAATGGTTCTCAGTGAGAAAGAAAAGGTCAAAATAATATATACCTATACAAAACTGGAAACAAAGATTTATTTAACAGAATTTATAAATAATAACTTATAAAAGATATTCGAAATGTCCACCATTATTGTTACCTAATGCATAATTGATAACACCTTCTTAATTTATTTATATTAACATTGCAGATGACTTCAATATTTTCATTTAGTTTGTTAATTTCAAGTTGAATTCTTGCTTTAAGCACTTGTATATTATTATTATTATTAATAAAATCTTTCACCTCTCTGTAAACCATTTCAATTACTTTATTTGAAAAATTGTAATTATCAAACATATTAGTTGTCATTTTCATAGCTTGATAAATTATCTTTTTCATCTTTACAGTAATTATACTAGAACTCAGATTTTCAACATTTCATCACTCAAAAACAGTACAAGGTAGGGATAACATACTATACAGTGTGGGTGGAAACCACTTATGGAATAAAATCCTTTGTGTCATTATTTTAGAAAATTATAAAAAATGCCGAGACACGTCAACTTTTGAATTGAGTTGTGCGTTATGTAAACATAAATGTAAATGTACAAGGTGATTCACGCAAGTATGCCATAGTCGGTGTTGTTTTTTTAATGAAACACCCTGTATATTTGCATATTTTTGAAAACCTCTTAATGAACCGATTCCAACAAACTAAACAATGTATGGTCAATTATGAATTATACAGGGTGAAATTTTTATTTTTACGGTTATTAAACACATACATAAAATACCTGATGTATTCGATTTTAATACATTAAAATAAATGCTCAAAATGTTCTCCATCTAGTTGTTGGCAATAGCACAGTCTCCTATAGAACTCCTCCTTAACTTTGTTTAAAGTTTGAGGTGAAACATTCCGTATTTCTGTAGTTATCCTGTCTTTGAGGTCTACAATGCTAGTTGTTTGTGTTGCATATACTTTGTTCTTGGGATAACCCCACAGAAAAAAATCTAACGGCGTAAGGTCTGGCGATATAGCAGGCCACTCAATAGTACCTCTTCGTCTAATAAATTTATTGGGGAAGATTTCATCTAAATAAGTTCTTACCATTAAAGCATAATGGGGTGTTGCCCCGTCTTGCTGGAACCAGACATTTTCATTTGGTCAGCTAGGATCTATAGCGTTGGGATATAAATTTGCCAACGCAGGAATAACTGCATTTCTAAGCATATTTAAATATTTTTCAGCTGTCAAATTTCCATCTATAAATATAGGACCAATAATATGGTCGCCTATGATACCAGCCCAACCGTTCACCTTTTGAGGGTACTGAGTATGTGTATCACGCATCCAATTAGGATTCTCTGCTGACCAATATCTACAGTTCTGTCGGTTTACCTCTCCATTCAATGTGAATGTTGATTCGTCAGAAAAAAGAATGGTACCAAGAGCTATCTCATTTCTGTTCAGCTTATTCATCAATCTTTCGCAGAAATCCATTTTACGATCTGGATCGTCTTCTGTTAACTCCTGCACAAAAGTTAATTTGTAGGGATGAAGTTTTTCTTTATGAAGACATCTTAGAACAGTTGTATGACTAACATTATTTTCACGGGCAATTTGACGTGAACTTGAAGTTGGATTCTCTTCGACACTTAACAAAATATCCACGTTCACATCATCTTCAACGAAGTGTGGTTTTCTTTTCAATGGTTTGACATGTCCAAGCTCTCTGAATTGTGCATGAATTTTAGACACAGTGAAATATCAGGCAATTCGGGATACCTGTGATTAAATAAGTTTGCCACTTCAACTTGACTTCTGCAGTTATCCCCGTACCCGATCATCATTAAAATCTCAATTCGGTGAGTCTCAGTTAAATATTTTATTGTTATGTCGACAAGGAAAGAGTGTTTGACAAAGATTTTACTTTTTAAGTATAAACTGTCAACACATCAACAACTGACAGAATAGAAAACAATTCACATTATTTACCGATTTAAAACAATCCACATTATTTACCGATTTTGTCTAATTATTGGCGTTTTTAGGCAATTTTTAGGTATTTATGATAAAATTCATGGGCGTAGCAGGTTTTGCTTAATATACAAATACGTCTAATAATTAGTTAGTTTAGATTTTCGATAAATCCATATTTAGCTAATTTAAAAAAGTACCAATATTTAAAGTGTAATAAATTATTAATTTTAAAATTTCACCCTGTATAATTCATAATTGACCATACATTATGCAGTTTGTTGGAATCGGTTCATTAAGAGGATTTCAAAAATATGCAAATATACAGGGTGTTTCATTAAAAAAATAACCCTGTACATTTAAATTTATGTTTACATAACGCACAACTCAATTCAAAAGTTGATGTGTCTCGGCATTTTTTATAATTTTCTAAAATAATGACATAAAGAATTTTATTCCATAAGTGGTTTCCACACTATATATATGTGGTTCTCATTGAAATATGTACTTCCAAATTATACAAGTTTTGTTTGGACTTTTCTCACTTTCAGTTAACCAAAGAGGAAACGGAATTTTTTCTTTCTAGGTTAACCGGAAAAAAACTATTGTGAAGTATTTCAAATGAAACTTTATCTAGTCAAGCAGCCATTAAAGCACTGAGCTCTTGTGTAATCAGTTCCGAAATTGTGTGGGAATGCCTAGACAAACTCAATGAACTAGGCGAGAACAATATAGTCACCTTACTATGGATTTCAGAACACACTGGAATAGAAGGAAATGAAATAGCAGATGCACTAGCAAAGAGGGGGACTGAAATACCTTTCTGGAGGTCTGAACCCTTTTACGGAATCAGCCCCCATGTAATATTGGAAGAAATAGGTAGAGCCGAGAAAAAGAGAAGGGCTAACCATTGGATAGATCTATAAGTAGGGCTTATACAATCAAAGACTCTTCTGGGTGACTACAACCTGCTGAGATCAAAAGAATGCATAAGTCAAAGTAAAACTGCGCTAAGAGTTTTAACAGGGATCCTAACGGGACATTGTCGCCTGAATGGGCACCCGAAAAAGCTCAAAATAGTGGAGGAAGAAGAATGCAGATTTTGTGGCATGGAAGAAGAAACCTCCATCGACATACTTTCCAACTGAACAGCACTTCAGAATCCTAGAGCACAGCCTGGGAGATTACTGGATAGAAGAGGAACATTGACCTAAGTTGAAGTCTGCAGACATCCTAAAATTCCTCCGGGAAATAGGACTAAAGGAACTACTAGTTTCTGAGACTCTTCTCAGAAACTAATTAGAAGTAAGGGGGCACAATAAATATTTTAGGTCTCAGTGAATGTCACCCCAAAATAGATACATACATACATCTGTCTTTATTAATTTAAAGTTATAAGTAGATAAGCTTTTGAAAAACCTGAAAATTTAATGGGACACCCGGTATATATAACAATAATTCATTGTGTATGTGTGATTTTATTGATAATTTTGCAAATATTTAATGAATTTTTTATTCGAATTGTGATAGGAATAGCGTGCGGAAAAGTATCACTTTTTGCACTTGTTAGGTAAAATACTATTTTGTATCACATTCTTTCAATATTATAGTCTACTAGGAATGGGATCCAGTTAAGTGCACCATCCAGAAATATTGAATTAGGTAATTTAAAAACGATTATGGTTCAATTTCTAAAAATAATTCCCAAAAATAATAATTAATACTCCACAATTCACTATATTTATAAGTGTATATTATACTGCTCGCTTTTTGTACCTTTTTACTTTTCCTTTTTCATTATAATACCTACAAAGTATATGAACAAGACTAAAAGTCTTTTTAATAACTCATAGGACGGCCAGTATCGGTATATTAATCATAGATATGATAAACTATTCTTTTTCAACAGGTGACTAACAAGTACATTTAACGAATAGGTAAATTTAGTAGATGCCATTATTTAGTAGCGGTTCAACTTTCGGTTCGGTCGGGTCAAAGTGCGTGGTTGAAAGTTGAAATTTATTTTTTTTTGAGTTCGTTTATCGTGAAGTGTAGTGAAGTGTACCCACATGGAAGGCGTGGATTAGAGCTAGATACATTCTTCTAATGGGGTAATTTTTTATTTTATTTTTTATACTTTTTATACTTTTAATTATAAAAGACTATTTCTTTAATTGGGTTTTCTAAATTAATTTGATTATCAGTATTGATATTTTAGTAATTTATAATCCATTTTTCTATTCTTTCAATGTTTTTTTAAACAAAATACTCAAAAGCTGGCCGGTGAATATTCCTATGACAAATAATTATTCTTATATAAGAGGTGAATCGCTACCTCTTATTGAACCTGCTTTGGGGGAATATAAAATGAAAATTTTATTTGTATGTGGTGTTTGAAATTTATTTTATTTTTTGTTTCAAGGAATCTGGAGTGTACTTGAATGGTGTACCTATATGGAATCCAGGGATTAGAGCTTAATACATTCTTCTAGAGGGGTAGGTTTTTATTTTATTTACTGGTAGCTATTAGCATTAAATAAATACAACATTCTTTTCATTTTTCATTCCATATAAATTATTAACTACCGATTTTTAATATAAAAAAGAATGTTACAATTGTGTATTTGGTTTTAATTTGCTCATATGCATTTCAAAATTAATTTGATTATCAAAATTGAAATATTTTGTTGATTTAAAATCCATTTTTGTATTATTTTATTGTTTTTTAAACCCAAATATTCCAAAATATAAAAAGACTGCAGATAAATATTTCTATATAGATGACAAATAAGGGTTCTTATATAAGAAGTGAGTCATCATGAGATCATGTACTCGATTGTAATGTCTTAAAAAAAATTTTCCGTTTATTTTTTGTCAACGGATTTCTGTAAAACCCTCAACTGTTTTTTTGCAAATTACTTATCTTTTTTATAGTTACAATTCAATAATTATTCTATTTTTTGTTTAAGGTAACATAAAATATATGTCTATCCCAACAAAGTGAGTACCTACCTATATTGAATTTCTATAATGCATCATCTATATTTGTAAAATGTATACCCCTATTGTTTCGAACCAACATTTTTTTTATAAGCAGTGTCAGTGTGAAAAGTGAAAAGTGAAAACCCAGGTAAGCAATGTAATAATTTAAAATATTATTTGTATATTATACTACTTTTCTTTGCAGGTTCTTCTTTCAAATGACATGGATCTAGGTTCTTGCTCACATTCACTCAATAATATCCTGCCATAGGTGAGCTGTGTCATTCCATATACTTTACAAACTACTATCCAGCCTTTTACAAGTTGGTACCTTTTTTTCAAAAGAAATGGGTAAGTCATGTTGCTCCGGTTTCCTGATCCTGATTTTTGTTGAATTTTTTAAATTTTGTTTGATTTTATGTTCCAGAAATTGTTGCCTAGTTTTTACAGGTCTCATGGGTCCCATCGAATTTTCGTTGAATTTTTTAATTTTGTTTGATTTTCTGTTGCAGAAATTGTTGCCCAGTAGCTCTGTCAAAATATCGTGATTGCCAACATTGTTACATGCAAAATGGCTACTTTTAAGTATTTCCCTAACACTATTTTTTTTGTCATATTTTTGGTGAATTTTTTTAATTTTGTTTGATTTTATGTTCCAGAAATTGTTGCCTAGTTTTTACAGGTCTCATGGGCTCCATCGAATTTTTGTTGAATTTTTTAATTTTGTTTGATTTTCTGTTGCAGAAATTGTTGCCCAGTAGGTCTGTCAAAATATCGAGAATGCCAACATTGTTATATGCAAAATGGCTACTTGTAAGTTTTTCCCACTATTTTTTTTATCAAGCTTTTGGTGAATTTTTTTAATTGTGTATGATTTTCTGTTCCAGATTAATTAATATTCATTTTCGACTTTTTTTCAGTTTGAAGCGACAGAACTTTTTTTTCAGCCTTAGCAATTTTTAATTTGTCTTGTATTATGTTGTTAGGTATTTGCATGTTTTTCTTAACTGGGCCTAAAATTTAGATGATCAAGCTTGGTTGTTGTAGGGGCAGGTAAAGTAGTGGTGATTTTGGATAATTATTATTTTAAATTTTATATGTAAATATATGTTAGGCTGTAATTTGTGTAAATAGATTTGTTTCACTCATTATTTTCTTACCAATGTTCTCATTTTTCTATACTTGTAAAAAAATGTATTTAATCCTGTATGTAAATTTTTATAACTGCACTTTGCTAGTAAAGACAAACTTCTAGCAGGATGCAGCCGGTAGAAAAACATGCTGTAAGCCGGTGGGGAATATTTTCCATCGGTTGTGAATATATTTCAACCGGTTGATTATATTTTCTACTAGCTGCGACATAGCCCAGTCATCAGAGAAAACCTTCATCTACAATGAGCAGCTTCCAGTCTCGATTACCTATATATACAGGGTGTCCCACGACGAGTAAAAACTATCTGTATATGGCAAAATACTAGTAGTAGTAAAATCATGAAAATCTCTACGTTTGGGTTTTCGGATACGATCTTTTTAACTAAAATATTTTCAAAGATAGCAGACTTCCGGTTCTACCGGAAGTCGACTGCAACTTTGTTATTTTGAATAGAACACCCTGTATATTAATACATTTTTAAAATCCACGTGAAATTTTAATATAGTTTTGTCTGAAAACCTTTTTCGAAAAATGCATACTTTTTGAGTTATTGATTTTTTTTGTAAAAAATTAGACCGTTGCAGACCCTTGTAAATTATTTTTTTACGAGGATACCCTCAAAGATATGAAAATGGTTTCTGTTCTGTTGCTTTTAGAACGGTCAGACGTATTTGAATCTATGTTGAAAAATTTTTCATTTTATACAGGGTGTGTATAAAAAGTGTTCAAAGTTTAACTCCATAAATATCAAATTTCTTTATTTTCTTAAATAGAACCACCCGTTTTTTTCTATTTTAATGTATTTAGGGGTAAAAAATAAGGCAAATTCATGTATACTTTCCTATACCTGAACCTTACCGTTATCCAGATATTGAATGTTTTCTGTAAATCTTCAACGAAGTGTGGTTTTCTTTTCAATGGTTTGACATGTCCAGGTTCTCGGAATTGTGCATGAATTTTAGACACAGTACTTTGTGAAATATTAGGCAATTCGGGATACCTGTGATTAAATGAGTTTGCCACTTCAACTTGACTTCTGCAGTTATCCCCGTACCCGATCATCATTTCAATTCGGTGAGTCTCAGTTAAATATTTCATTGTTATGTCGACAAGGAAATAGTGTTTGACAAAGATTTTACTTTTTCAGTATAAACTGTCAACACATCAACAACTGACAGAATAGAAAACAATCCACATTATTTACCGATTTAAAACAATCCACATTATTTACCGATTTTGTCTAATTATTGGCGTTTTTAGGCAATTTTTAGGTATTTATGATAAAATTCATGGGCGTAGCAGGTTTTGTTTAATATACAAATACGTCTAATAATTAATCAGTTTAGATTTTTGATAAATCCATATTTAGCTAATTTAAAAAAGTACCAATATTTCAAGTGTAATAATTTATTAATTTTAAAATTTCACCCTGTATAATTCATAATTGACCATACATTATTTAGTTTGTTGGAATCGGTTCATTAAGAGGATTTCAAAAATATGCAAATATACAGGGTGTTTCATTAAAAAAAACACCGACTATGACATACTTGCGTGAATCATCCTGTACATTTACATTTATGTTTACATAACGCACAACTCAATTTAAAAGTTGACTTGTCTGCATTTTTTATAATTTTCTAAAATAATGACAAAGAATTTTATTCCATAAGTGGTTTCCACACTGTATAATATGTTAGTGGAAACTGTTGCAGAAAGAACTAGATATATTAGTAGAGAGGAAATCATTAAAAAATCCACCTCCTAGCTTTATAGAAATAAGAAAACCTGGGATATGACACAATTAAGTAACAGAATGAATGCGATCCCAACAACATTACCAGACTTGAAAATAATACATTTTAATTGTACACAGACGTCTAAAAGCAATAGAATGAACTGTGATAGGGGGTGCGATTCAAAATCCTAGGCCACAACACCTAGGAGACTACTAGATAGAAAAGGGGAAATCCTGAAATTCTTTCGGCAAAAAGCTGTACAGGAACTACTAGTCGGGAACTAAGCAGAAGAAAAGGGGCTCCATAGAACTTTTGGGTGTCAGTGAATGTCACCCTAATGCATAATGAAGTTTTTGAAATTTTGGTGCATGATTCCGTTCCTCCGCCAAATATTGAATTACGCTTGAATTATATTCATCACTATCCATTTTTTCCCGGAACATGATTAATGTCGAGTTGAAAGACAAATTAATAATTTTTAAAGAAAATTTTTGGAACACAGCTATCAGGGGAAAAGATATACATTGAACGTGGGTAGTCGTAGTAATTATTATTAGATTGATGGATATAGATTTTTTTGACGAGAGAAAAATTAAAAATAATATTAAAATTGAATTTGAAAGAAAACTTATTTATCTGGAAAACATAAGAAGTACATGTAAACACATAAAACTACAAAGCACGTACCTATAGGAATCAATATAAAATGGTGGCGCCCAACGCCCAACAATTTTACACTATCTAAACGTATTGAATTATTACAATCTAAAACATGTTCAGCAGCACTCGACTTCTCTTCTCTATTTTAAATGAACTCTTTAAAACGAGCCTTTATAGACCTCTTAGAAGCCTATTCTGTAACTCTTCCTTTAAAATTTAGAGGCCGTTAAAAATTTAACCGGCGCTAAAATCAAATCGGTATTCGCTAACTACATTTCCCTTAAAATTTTAAAGGATTCCTTCAAAATAGCCTGTTAAAACTATTATTTTAAAGGGATGTTAAAGTCTGCCTTCAAATAATACCGGCAACAAGAATGTATGTAGATGTTTCTGGTGAAGCCTTGATTGAATAATTAATTGCAAACCACAAGAAGTAAGAAACATTGTTAAGTTATATTTGAAATAATTTAAATTAACAATCTTTATACATCATTCTTGGGCATAATTTAGATTACACCAAAAAAGTATTAGGGACTTGATTGATTCCTTTCAAATACCTACTAATTTATTTAAAAGTATTTCTCTTTTCCAAGGAAGTGTCAAGAAAAATGTGAAAAAACTTTATTGTTTATCAGTTCGTTCTTGGCGCCCGTGACATTTTTTATAACATTTTAACTATAATACAGGTTATTTTCGAATGACACTTACAACGTTTGCATGTAGATACCTCTCGTATAATTGGACAAAGTGATTAGGGGTCTAGACTATTTACTTTTTGATATACTGTGTGCTGCAGTTATAAAAATGTAAATGTTTCAATTTGATAACTTTAAAATGGATGAATAAATTGATTCGACATTAGGCATGTAGTTTTTAAATGCAAAAGAGCATATTTTGATGGAAGACATCTTTCAATTCTTGATCCAGTGGAGTACATTTATAAATATATATTTTTTTTATTGGTGAACCATTTTACCTATTTAAAGCACGCCTCAGCGTGTTGATATATGGTACCCATATATCAACTGTCGTGAATTATGGTTCATAATACACTGTAGTGTATTATGGTTAATAATTCACGACTAGAGATGGGGGTACAATATGGAATAAACTATTAAATCTGTGTATTTTGTTCAGGAAATTTGTTTCTGACATATATCGTATCTATAAAATATTGTAATTTTTAGTATTGATACTTTTCATAACGATATTTTCTAATATTAAGTATTTTAAAACAATATATTTATAACGGTACGTTGTATTGATACTTTCTACAGTATCACCCATCTCTATATATGTCAAATTATTTGAAGTAGCTGCCACAACATTTTGAGGTTAGTAATATGCCAAATCGCTACTGACTTTTATTTATTAATAAATAAATTAAGTATCGTGGACAAAGTATAGTATTCTACTCGCAACTTATGGCCATAATTCACTTGGGTGACTTGCGCCCCTCGCCTGCGGCTCGTGACGCAAACTTCACCCATCGTGAATTATGGCTATCATAAATTGCTCGTTTAATAATATACTATTTATTGGATAATATAATAATTGTTTGTTATAATTTGACACATTCAACTAATTTGCTTAAATTAAACTTATTACACCAAATTATGAACAGAAACTTTGTAACATTAATAACAGAACATTTTCTAAGATTTATAATTAGTAATAATTGTCTTATTGCTTATAATTTACAATACATGCGACAGTCGACATCTTTTGATTGGTTGATATAAATTAAATTCTGTTGATGCTATTTTGTTGATCTTTGTGTTGTTAAGAGACTTCCTCAAAATGTACTATACAGGGTGTAGATACTGAATATATCAAATAAATAATTTTTTATAATGCATGTAATTTGTGATACAGGGTGTATCAAATATGTTAATTAAATAATTTTTTGTAATGCATTTATTTTGTGGTTAGAATGAATCATAACAATATATTAGCAAAGAATACACCCAGCTGTTTATTCGCGCTATGATAGTTTGTCCCGCGGATTAACCAGTTTGGCGCTATCAAAATTCAGTATATATGCATGACGCAGCACCATAGTGTTAGTTCACCTTCAATCACTGAATTCCTAACACAGCTAACCCTTGTTTACAAAATAACAAACGCCAGAGAACTCGACATTTTAGAGTACTGTAAGTTCTTAGCTCTATAGTTAAATCATTTTTAACGATAAAACTAGAATACCTCGTAGGTTTTACTAAACTCATTTCTATACCTGTGTAGTGGTATCTCCTTATTATTCGACAATATTTTGTATACGTATCAAACAAATCACCATCAATCAGTCTGAGGGTATATCCATTATCAGCTATAACAATACACGAGTCAGTGGTCCCTCGAGGGCTTTACGAATACAACAAGGGCGGTTGTAGCTGATTACCAGCCGCCACAACGTTAATTGCTACCCATAAAGCTGCTGTCTCGATCTGAATTCAAACTACTAATTAAATCGAGCATACAGTACCTCTCGCTGGAATTATTCTTTCGCTTCACGCCTTTCTTGGAATTTAATCCAGCTTGCATCACGTTATTTTCATAACTCTTATAAAAATTAAAAGACGCTGGATACGACAGAACATAGGTCAATTTTCCCAAATTGAGTTAGCTTTGCGTGGAAATTTGTGAGGGGTATTAAAGAGTTTGTTCGTAACTCGTTACGCTGTCTGATGTGCGCTCGAACTGCTTCGTTCTACCTGTATTTCAAAATTTTTTATATAGAATTGAATGAAAAACTCTAGAACCATCTTCAATAACACTGGAAGAAATCAATCAATCAAAGCATAAATCATCCTGAGGAAATTGAAATATAATTTAAACTTATAAGCACCTTCACTCTACTTTCAGTGTGTTGCGTCCACACAGGCAAGCTTCAAAGCATTTTTCAAACTTCCAAATGCATCTTCCAACCCCAGAAAAATATTGCAATATGCACTCTATCCCTTTCCTCCATTCAGTCATTAAGTCAATCTTCACTGACTACCCATTTGTCCAGAACATACACGACATCTATCAAACTCTCGTTGCTCAAGACATAACAGTGTCTCTCATCTTGCTTCCATCTCACATCGGAATTGATGGTAACGAAACTGCGGACCGCCACGCGCGAAAGAAGCTGCCTCTAGTAACAACCCAAAACACATTGTCCAACTTGCAACAGACCTCAAGCCCCACTTCAAAATCGTTATACAAGAATATTGGCGACATCTATTGCATGACAGCACTTCATGATATCCATCCATCTACTTCTCCTCTCTCCCTTAACTTTTGGAACTTTAGTTCTTTACGTTAGGTTGGTCTGACCGTTACGTTACTTGGAACGAGGGAGGTCGCGACGCAAAAGATCTGACCGTTACGTTACGTTGTTACGTTATGTGCCTTAAGAGCGTGGGCTCTCGTGCTCTCTCCTCAGTCTCAAAGCTAGTCTCTCGGCACAAAATGTTGATTGTCAGCATACATTGTATTATTAATTACAGTTGATAGAATACTTAATATGACTTTGTGCCAATTAACTCAATGATAAAATTTTTATAATTAATACTAAGTACTGTATATTTTTGTTAGGTAAATGAAGTTTCATCCATAGTTGATTCATCCATTTGTTGATTCAAAAAATTTGATTATTGCTTAAAAGGAACTAAAGTTCCTATCGTGTGTCACGCGACACGTTCTACCTTTTTAACCCGGAGAGAGTTTCTGTGCCGATTTTAATAACAGTTGAAAAATAAATACAGTGAAATTATTGGCAAAAGAAACTTTATTTTATTGGCGCATCTTTGGTCTTATCGCTATATTCTGGTCCAGATAATTCGCATTCTAATATTTATAAATCACCCTTAATATATACAAAGACGAAAACAAAAAGAAACTTCAACGTGTACCTCGTAGTTTTGAAACCTCTCGTAGGACAGCATGAATATAATTTTCCTTGAGCATATCCAGGAGAGTCGTTAGTTCTAACGATGTCACTAATGAAACAATCCAAGAAGCAATTATGAGAAATGACACATTTTAGTCGGGAGTGTTTCCCGAGAGACAATTTTCTCTTTACAAATAGGCACGCCACTTTCATTTCAGAGATAATTTGCACGAGTTTAATTTCGGAATTGTCTCAAGTTTTGATGGGATAAACTACCGTTAAGAAAAAAACAGACAGAACATTTATTTTTTGAACATAATTAGCTTGGCGTAAATTTTTCTTAAAAAAATCACTGGTTCTTAAGGAAGTTTACTGAGTGTTATGCTGTTTGAAGATTCCTGAATTTTTGTAGATTCATTTCGAGAGAAATAAATAATAATTTTTTTACTATTTGACAATTATTACTTCTTCTAGCCAACTGAGAAGTGGTTAATAATTTTTTCTATTATTGACCAAAGTCAATAATGGACAAATTTAAATAATTTGAAAATTCTGGGATAATGACATAATTTTGTACATCCAGCAGATTGTCTTGAACATATTTGATGCTTGAAATCAGGATAAAATCATTTGAATAAAACTGATATTAGTTTAAAATTCACGCTCAATCAAAAATGACTGATGACATAAGGGCGTTCATAATCTTTGGATTGGGTGAGGAGCGAGAACAGACAGTGTACTTACGTGTCAGTCAGACGACGGGGTAAGCGCTTCTCGTGGTGCGTTTGTGAACACTGTGGTGTAAAGTGTTTGAAATAAATAATTACTTTAACAAATATCCACAGTCTTTGGCGTCGATGTCCATACAAAATGCTGCAGGAAAAAGGAAGTCCAAGATTTTCTTTATTAAATGAACAAAACTTTATATAAAAAAGTGAAACAAAATAAAAATAATTTTAGGTATAGGTAGGTACTCTAACCTTTTTTTAGAAAAAACATTTAATGAGAATTAATAAGAATATATTAGTTTGTATATTTTTTTGCTATTTTTTCAAATTGTGGTAGGTATCATAACATTATTATTATTATATGAAACTGAATATGTAAAATATAACAGGCGCAAAATATTAAGACTAAAAAAAACTAATTTATATTAAGTAACAACCGACAGATTTAAGTTTACATTATTTGAGAACTTATATTTCATCACAAAACGTAAACATCTGATGTTTCTTTTCTTTTTTGGTCCCTTGTCATAAATCTACATGTAAAGCCAAGGTCATGAATCCTGTAGCTTTAGCTACATTTTTTCCCAAATAATAGCCATTAAAATACGTGAATGGTAACTAACTCTTCAACATCACAATTCAGATGAAAAACCCTGAAGTGAAGGTACGGTTAGTTCAGGTGATTAGCAAATTTCCCAAGATGTCCGAGCAGATAGAAGGCTCAAGAGAAGGAAGGAAGGATCTTTAGTTATCCAGAAAGAGCAATCTCCATAAAGGCAGGTAAATACCTACTATGTCTTTAAAGTGTTACAAAAAAATATTCTTTAAATATAGAGGATAACCAACTCATCGCGTATCCAAACAGATGAGAAGCCTAAAGAGAAGAAAGGTCCTGTAGCTATCTCGAAGTGGAGATATCCAAGATGGATAGATGATACTTTAGAAAGATTACTATCAAATTTGCCAAGTGTTGCAAAAAATTACTCTTGAACCTCGGAAATGTGGAGAATAACCTAACAAAACACAGCAAACTCCTGGGGGTCGAAAAACCCTCGGAGAAGCTGACTAACGGATTACTAAACCTCAGCAGGGGCCAGATGAGGACATGGTTTACTCACCAGTCACTGTACCCTAAGGAAGCACATGCATACAATCGGCATGTCGTTGTACATGGGAGAGGAGGAAACAGCCTCTCACATTATCTTTGACTGTGAAGCATTATCTCATTGGAGATGTAGACTCCTAAGACTGGAGCATCCAAGGGAGGATTTCTCAAAGAAGGACCTAGTGAATAGACTGTTGAGCCTGGTGGCCATGTTGACCGGAGGTGCTGAATCAATCAATAAATCATCTCCTTTGGCCTCACAAAACAAAGACCTATTTTAGTGCCGATTTACAAAAGAATTTGGACAAAAGTGGCTCATTGATCACATTTAAATTATTGTTAGCTAGTGCAGATGTTTACGTGGTGTTTGAAAATCCTGTTTTTTTCATGTTATTCGGGAAAATTTGGTGCTTGTTTTGGTATTAATCGTTCCCATCTTTTTTGATTAATTTCATCACTTTCTGGTACTTCGTCATCGGTATCAATAAAGTCACTTTCTTCGGAATTATTTGGGTGCATAACTTCAACATCCATCTGTTTACTAAAATAAATTTAATTAATAATCAATTCAACTTAAGGTCTCGAGAAAGATTTGAAAATACGTGAGTTTCAATTATTTTTTCATCTTCCTTGAGTAAGGGAGAGCTGAGGAATGATGCGCACTTAAGAAGAATATTTTTGTGCAGTCTGCATGGTTTCAAGCAGAGTATAATAAACAACGGTACCATAATTCTCCATTTTTGCTAATTTCTCCACATATCATAATATCTCGTTGGGTTTGGAGGGTGTAGCCACTGCGTATACCATTCCCCAACTCTCCCTTAAGCAGAAAAGAATTTTTAAATTTAAGGAATGAACATCTTACCTGTTATCCACATCCTGTATATATTCCAAAGAACGTATTTGTCTGGTTTTGCTCACAGCAAAGTCGCCATTGTTTTTAGGAACCAACAGTTTGTGCCCATCTTTAGTTTGGGTTACAATAAAATTATCATCATTCTAAAATAACAGATAGCTATGATTTTCAGTGTATTAAAACAGCAGGAAAAGTTAAGGCTGTAGAAAAAAAAACGACAAGCACACGATAATCTTAAACCATTCCTGAAGAGGGGGTTATCAGTTTACTTTAAAATAGGGACCTGCTAATTAAATTTTAGTTTTTTTAAAAAAATCACTGTCAGTTTATAAAGAGATCAAAATTGAATTAAATACAAACTAAGTAAGAAAATAGTTATTTGTTTTACTAGGCATAAAAGCACAAGATTTAATGCCGCGACTGGTGACTGGTGACTGGTGACTGAAACCAGCCAAGGCATTAAATCTGCTTTTCCTTCTGCTTTTTCTTCAAATTTGTTCCAATTCCACGCAAAATCGACTTTTTCATATTTAAATTGCGTTTCATTATCAATATCCAAATAACTAAATTATTTTATCAAAGGTAACTGGGCCCTGCGTTACTATGTTTATCGCTGATGACGTTTGTTGAATATGTTTGTTTACTGTTTACTTTGTCATTGTCAATTTTGAAAAGTTGTCATGTTAGGAATGGATTAACTGCAAAGTGAGGATGAATTGATGCAATTAACACCACCTGAGATAAGAGACCAGGCGCGAGATGTGGAATTTAACCTTTTACCGGAAAAATCAAGAACTGTATATGAACTCACATACAGCAGATTCATGGATTCTTTTTTTTAATTTCTTTTTTCTGTTGTGTCAGTTAGGGATAAAAATTAATTTCTACTTATTTTTTCTTGACAACGGAAGCTGGAACGCTACCGAAACGTTGAAGTAAAGAATTTAAAAATATTGTGGTTCAATTTCCCAAGAAATTAAAAAAAGAATGAATAATATACCACAAGGAACATACAGAAGATATTCAGATTCTTGGAATATAGACAGAAGAAAAATATAGGATCTTTCTCAGAAAATGTGCTGATTGTCTATTTTTCCGATCTTTCAAAGAAAATGAAGCCTTCAACGTTATGGTACCTATTCGATGTTGAAAGCTACCCTGAACATAAAAAATAACATTGATTTGGCAAAATACCTGAAGTTACGGGCTTTTTTGAAACGCCAGTCAGACGGTTTCCATGCAAAAAAATCCCGAGTTTTTCAAAGAGAAGAAATCGAGAAATTTTTATCAGATGCCCCAGATGAACTGTATTTGTGTACGAAGGTAGGAATATATTGAAAATGATCTATTATGGATTAAAGAACTAATTTTCAATTTATATTTTAGGTCGTACTTAT
>CAJUYI010000050.1:164655-187638 GCA_910591695.1 Galerucella pusilla
AAGGAAGATGTACGCTCCGCACAAGAAATAATACAATATATTGAATTCTCGGAAACTTCGAGATGTTTATCCGAATGTAGACATTGCTCTGCGTATTTTTTTGAGTATTCTCGCTACCAACTGTTCAGGAGAAAGATCTTTCTCCACCTTGAAAAGGGTTGAATCTTAGTTATGCGCAAGTATGGGCCAAGACAGACTTTATGCTTTGGCATTACTGTCTATTGAAGCTCAACTAGTTCAAGAAATTGATTACGATGACATAGTTGCTGATTTTGCTCGGGCAAAAGCCAGGAAGAAGAGATTTACAGATTGAGCAATACATTATAATTTGAAAAAAATGCTTATTATCATTTGTTATGCTAGCTAGAGTTTAATGAAAAAATTTTGTATTATTTAATAATTATATTTGAATAAAAAATAGAGCACTCTGTAATGCTTCTCATTATGAGTCGTGTAAAAAATAAAAGCTATATTTTAATAACAATTGTGAATCAAAATATATATAGAATTTTGTTGATCTAAAAGGGCGGCGTATCAGACAGGGCCTAGGGCGGCAATAAGCCTAATCCGCCACTGTCTATTCCAGTGTGTCCTGGAATCCATAGTAAGGTGACTCTCAATAGAGATACTTTCAGTACCAGTGACTTGCTATTTTTTGGATCTTTTATCAAAAATATTGAATTTGTTCATCAACTATATCCAAGTTTTTGTTGCTATTTCACTTATGGAAAATACAACTTTTTATTAAACTCTATTCAGAACTTCAATCACTCAATTACTATACAGGCTCTGTTGTTGATGAGTTTTGAAAAGTACAATTCCAGAAATGAGATTGCCTAGCAATTTAAATGATATTGATGAGAAACTTATGATTTAAAAATAATTAGACAAATAAATAATGTACTAAGCAAATTCTAAACTGGTGAAAAATGATTTTGACCAAATTTTTTCCATAAAGAATTTATAATATTGAGGGATTTGTGATTTGCTACTCATGCTACGTGGTTAATCAGGCAAAACATACAGGGTGTAACAAAAAGGCAGGTCATAAATCATACCACATATTCTGGGGCTAAAAATTTTTTCAAATATTTAGACAGTTGTTCGACATACTATAATGAAAGTTGACATGTGGCTTTCTTATGATTAGAGCATCTTAAAAAAAATTAAGGAATTATTGCACCCCGTTAAAAATTTATGGGAGTTGAGATCCCCTAAACCCCCCCCCCAAAATTTTGTGTACGTTACAATTTAATGCTTATTGTGGCACCAGTATTCAAACACATTATTTTTTAAACTTTTTTGCCCCCCAGTACTTTTTTTAATTAACAGTTTTTATCGAGATACGGCCTATTTTTCATTATGCTTCAAAAATTTCGAGTAACAAAAATTAATTTTTAAGTTTTTCGAAGGTCCCAAGTTTTTGATTGAATCTTATTTATTTACAAATGTGTAGTTTTTATTAGATGTTCGAAATGGCCCCCTTTTTCTTGAATACACAGTCGGCACCGTTTTACTAACGAAAACGGAATATTCTGGAAAAGCAATGGCTTCTGACGATATCTAATTGCAGCCTCAAGGATTCCTTTTTTCGCATGCACATTTGTACTAGAATAACTTGGGTTGGATCGAGTTATTTTTAGCCCCAGAATATGTGGTATGATTTATGACCTGCCTCTTTGTTACACCCTGTATACTGTATTATCAAATTATTTATACATTATTGACAGAAATACGATATAATTTTAACTTACCTTTAGCTGAACATAAACTGAATACAGCACAAGCTATAATTAAAATACTAGAAATGTTCATATTTACAGAGTACTTTAGCAACTATTCTCTATTCAAGATTTCAGTTTATTATTAAAGCATGGATTTGTAAAAAACCAAACCGCTAAAGGAAATAAAAGTGGTCAGCACAATACAAAGTTATTCCTTAAATAGCCTATACTAGCTGCACCGGATATTTATGGTTGTTTAGGAATTCACCATTCTTATTCTTTTAACTTTCTTCCTTAATATTTTAAGTAAATTGTTTTCTTCAAAAGCTTAAATTTTCAGAATCGTAACTGCAGTCTAAATACTTTTATGCTGGGGTAATAATTATGTGAGTTTCTCTAGCGCGCGCTTTTTATTTACAATGGTAGATAATTATACAACTAGGAAATAGCAAATCCAAGTCGATCATCTGATTGGAATAGAAAATATGCGGATATCTTGCTATAAAACACTGTAGTGTACAGCCACTTAATATTTCTATGGATCCCAACGTCTTTAATTCATCGGAACATGATGAATAAAATCTAAAATAAACCTAAACCTGCTCTGAACTTTCAACAGTTATTTTGGAAGAATTGTAAAATGGTTGAAACAAGCAGCATGTAGAAAAAAGACAAAATCAACTTTAAATTATTTTATTAAACAAAATTAATAAAAAATACAAAAATATAATTCATTTCATTGAATAACTACCTATTAATAGATAACTATTTACAAGCTAGATTCATTATTCAACTTTGAAAGAAGCGTTGGCAATCCACCTAAAAAATACAAAAAATATATCAATTTGAATATACAAGTTCGACAAATATTTATCTTCCGTTTATAGCATCTCATATAGGAGCAACAGTGAGAGACAGAGACAGTCCAAGAGGAATGCTACATTGTTTCTATAGCTTTCTTTCTTTTACTCACAGAATGGCAATACGGAACACATTTATAAACATATTACGAATTGTTTACTTACAGTACGAGTTCCCCATAACCCTTTCTTCTCTAATTTATCTAAATTTAAACTCAAAGTTTTGCTTTGAACAATATCCTAAAAAAGATTGAATTTTAAATTGAAAAATTCAGTTTTAGCCTCTTACTTACCTTTTGATATAGTTTTCGTTTTTCTTCAGGCATATACTGTAGTAAAAGTACGGCGTATTCGTTTTTGTTCAAATTAATACAGTTCTGTACAATTTTTTCGTAATTCAAAGAGAATGAAACAGGACATGACTGAAAATAAACAACTATGTTAAATTGTGACACAAGACCGACTACAGTTTACTAAGGGGCGGTATCATTTGACGTTTGTCCCAAATTCCTAAATAATTAGTTTTAATTGTCAAAATCAGTAGGTATTAGATTTTCGAAGCTAAACTTCAATAATTATAATAGTCGATGAATTAATAAAGATACTAAATCCTATCTTTCAAACCGAAATACCTCTCCCTTCAATTTATCTTTTAATTAAAATGAATATTAAAACAACTTTTTGTGTTAAGAGAGAAAAAAAGCACACACTTACCTGTATCATCAAGAAATTTTTGACTAAAATATCTTCTAATTGATTATCATTTGATAAATTAATATTTTGTTGGAAGGATTCATCTATTAAAGTTTGCCAAGCTCTAAGATAGAAATTTTTATCACATTTATTCTTAAGGTACTCTACGTAGATCTTGAGCTCTTCAATCTAAAAATGTATCCACATTTTAATAATCACGATCCAATTTATACTTAGTAGATAGGGAAATGTATAGTCTAAGGGTTGACAAACCTTCAAGACGTTGTCAAATGAATCAGTTTAGTTTGTTATATTCACAAACTTTTTTTAGTTTTTTGGTGCTTTTGAATTAACTGTTTCTCAATTATTAAACAAACAGTTTTTTATAATAAATGCCCAAGCAGTTAAACTGTAAATGAGATGGTAACTTAATAACTTACCATTTCTAGTTTAATCGCACTATTAACAATGTATTCCCAATATTTGTTTTCTTCCAGAATGTAGGTAATACAAATGGCTCCCATGCATTTTATCGCTAGTGGTTTACCCATGCTTGATAATTTTTTTAATAATTCTCTTTTGTTGTATTGGTCTAACGTTTCTATGGTCAAGAAAATACTCAGAGATTCCAATTCGCTCAGCAAAGTTAATTTGTCTATGTAATTCCTAAAAATTTAAATTGTGTCTTTTTTCTCTTATTTATTGGGAATCAAACCACAATAATGTTTTTTATTTTTTATTTCGACGTTTCGGTAGCGTTCCAGCTACCGTTGTCAAGATTAACTAGTAATAAAAAAAAATTTTGGTCCCTATCTCTGACACAACGAAAAAATATGTCAACTAGACAATCAATAATATTTTGAAGTTTAAGACTACAAAACTTTGTTGTCAAATTTTATTAAGGTCCATTCATGGTTTTAGATCACACCTCTGGTAAAATGTGAAATAAAATATTTTATTTTATGACATTCTAACGATAAGATAGTCTACTAGAAATGGAATCCAGTGAAGTGCACGTTCCAGGAACGGTTTTTATTGGAATAGCGCTTTATTTCGCTTATTTTGGAAATGTTAATAAAACGCGTTTGTTGTTACTTTTTTGTGTATGATTATTTTTGTTTTCAAAATATGTATAACTCAGTTTGGTGATTTTGTGTATTGAAGTGTGTATCGATTAACAACTATTCCAATGATAAATCATAAGAAAACCTGGATAAACACTTATGATGCTATCCTTATAACGCAGGTAACTGATTATTGGAAATTTCTCTTTCTAACATTGGTAACCAAATTTGACTACATTCGGCTGAAATACTAGCTACACATTTATCTACATTTAGTTGTATTAAAGCACTTAGTTGAATCCCATTGAATTTTATGCCCCTCTTTCCAAGCATGTTTACAAATACCTGACTTAAAGAACTCCCTATCTTTGATATATTTTTTATGTTCACTTATTCGGACTTTCAATGGTCTAGATGTTTCACCTAAATAGAATTTGTCGCATTCACAAGATATCTGATATATGCAATTTTTTGAAGACTGTTCTTCATTTTTTGGTTTCTTTTTTGCTAGTATAGATCTCAACGTATTGTTAGATTTAAAACTAGTTTGATTCCCAAAAAATAAGAGAAAAAAGAATAAGTAATGCCACAAGGAACTTACAGAGGATATTTAAATTGTGTCAATAAAAAAAGGTGCAATTATACTATATAGACGGAAAAAATGTGAAGATTATTTTCTTCTATTCTTCTGCATCTTAGCTTCACCTGTACCCATCTATGTCTGTAAAATATTCTTTAAACTTGAATTTCATCAACTTCAAAACGTCAAATTAATTTGAAACTTTGCAGACTTATCAAGGACCGATAACTATTCGATAAATCAGAATTAAAGTCTCTAGTCTCTTCACATAAACAGTACAATTCAAGATTTAAAGGCTGAGGTGCCAAGAACTCGAACTTCTACTGGATGTGCCAAAGAAATCAATCAATCAAGAGCATAAAATGTAAAAAAAATACTAACAAAAGTACAGTTATAATTAAAATGGTACACAAATTGTAATCTACTTACAAAAATTCTTTGTACGGTAACTTAGTCAATTCCGCTATACTACTTTCATCCGTAAGATCACAAACACATTTCAAAGCTTTAGCTTTGAAAGCGACGTTTCGGTTATCGTCCTCAACTTCGTTCAAACCTACTCTTAAAAGATAAGTTTGCCAGTATTGTTGGTTGCCGCTAGAACAGAGGTATACTGCTCTTTTAAAATTATCTTCTTCGTTATTGTTTATACAATTCGACATAACCGATGGGAAATATGAAGTTGTATCCATATCGGCTTCCATATAAGAGCTGCTCAGCCAACGGTTTAGCAATTCTAAGCGTATTTCTTGAATATCCAAATGAAATAGCTCAGCTAAAGCGTCTACGGCATTGTTTATGTCTAAAAAGTCGAATTACCACTTAATAATGAGTCTAGTATTATTGGCAAATAAAACATCATTCTCAAAACTAGTCCAGTCACCTCATTATAAGATATAAGGAGCTGAAGTTTTGCCTAGTCCTTAAATTTGACATTCTAAATGTTCTGTATGTATTAGTCATTCTCGAAATGGTTTACTTGATACTTTTATAGATAGGTCTATCAACAATTATATGTATTGATATGAATTTTGTGTTTTGTGTGTTATTATTATTATTAAATTTTTATTTTGTTTGTATTGATGTATTTATTTTTTAGGCGCCAATGATTTTAAGAAATTTATTTTATGGTTTTTGGTATCATACACCACTTACCGGTTTTTTAGGACTCTTTAATACTCAGGTTGGGTTCGGGTATCAAATACTTTATTTGTTTTTTAAAAATAAATCTTCTTATCAATTCTATTTACCTTTTTAATTTTTATTTTTATCACTTTAATTATATTTGAAAACTTTTAGGCCGGTCCTGTGTCCTTGCCCTTGAAATTGTTTGGTAGTGAGCTAAGTTTTTCCAACCTTATCGAAATGAAAGAAAAATTAGTTTAGGAATCTGTGAAATATTAATAAATGTATTCTTTTACTGTTAGGTGTATTTACACAGATTTGAAAAGTAAATATGCAAAGACAATTTTTTTAAAACTCTTACCTAAATGGTCTTTCACTCCTGAACACTCATAATAATGAAAATTAACATCTCGTTCTTACGCAAGTTATGCAACTCCTTTTGCATACAATATGTAAAAGGGATAATATACAAATTATTATCATGCTACTGGTTGAAAACATCTGTTTTTATCAAAATGGACGATTCTACGACCACAATGATGAGAAATAAATATCAAAATTTTATTATCACCACACACATGTAAGTTGATGATTAAAATTATAGTTTATCAAATACCTTTTTTCTTCTACGCTTTGAAATTCTAATAATTACTTCCTTTTATGTTTCAGACCGCTCTGGGCCTGTCAGTCCTTGATTGGGATTGCTTCAGTCTGATTCCGTCGTCAGTTTGGAGAATTTTCAGTATAAATGGCCTCTTAGAGTTTTCATTTATGGTTTATTTTAAGGTTTTATTAATTTTGGTGGATATTTACCATAGATTTTTAACAGGAACTTGTTGTAAAAGATTTTCACTATATATTTTCACTTTTTATTTTGTTCTGACTTTAATTTTAATTATTTTAACAACATAAAAAGAAATTTTCTTTTCAATTCTGTATCTCTTTTAGCTAAGTGACGCTTTCTTCCCCGTTTCTAATCAATAACAACGTAATTCCCTTTTTTTCAATCAACAACCATGTGTCTCTTAGTTTCGAGTCTTTTTATATCAGCTGACCAATCAAATTAATTTAATAATTTTTATTACTTGACTTGAATGTTTAATTTTATGTTCTGTTTTTCAATATGAAAGTTTACTATTAATGTCTTTAAATACTTCATTTTAGTTTTTATCGTTTAATTCCAAAATTTTAAAAATTATTTGACATTTGTTTTCATTTCTGTTACTAAGGTCCTTTCTTCCGTTCGAGTTGACCAATCTAAGTTCACTATTAGTTAACTATGTTCATAAATATACTCTTTCTATTTTTACTAATGTCAGATTTTATAACCTAACTAATAATTTTTATTTTTATTTTTCAGGTGGTTTCTTTTTAGATTAATTTTAGCCAATAAACTTTTATAAAGCTTTTGAAGATTCTGAAATTATGTTAAAATGATTTTTATAAATTAGAAAGAAGTTATCAAGATTCCTGTTTAAAGTTCAAATATATTTCAGGTGATTTGTTTATTTTTATTTTGTCAAGTTTAATTCAAATTTTAGTTTATTTTTTATTAGTTACATTATAAATTTCAAACTGTCTTCTCTAGTTTCATTTATTTTTGTTTATTGATAAGAGGAATTTCCCTTTTAAATAGTTTTTATTTTTAAAATTTTATACTGAAATAACCATTGTTTGGTGTATGATATTATTTTCAATATCAATACTTACCCTTAGAAAAACACTACACTCTTTCTTTATGAGACTACCGAAAGGGTGAACATCGGTTGCTATCGTAAAATAACCTCTTTGAAATATAGTTATAGCTCGGACAAATATGTGAAAAATAATAAAATATTTGAAATTTCTATTTCTTCTTTATAATACGATATATAAGGTAATGTTAATCGTCTGGTATTATGTTAAAGATGTTTTCAAATATGAAAATTGGTTAATATTGTTTAAAGCAAAATAGAAAGAGGGAAGAACAATTTTGAAAGAAACCATGAATACATGAAAAGAATATATTTCAGGTGATTTGTTTATTTTTATTTTGTCAAGTTTAATAATTCAAATTTTAGTTTATTTTTCATTTTTCTAATGTATTAGTTACATTATAAATTTCAAACTGTCTTCTCTAGTTTGATTTATTTTTGTTTATTGATAAGAGAAATTTCCCTTTTAAATAGTTTTTATTTTTAAAATTTTATATTGAAATAACCCTTGTTTGGTGTATGTGATGTATGATACTATTTTCCATATCAGTATAAAAGTATTAATAACCTCAAGTAAATATATATAAGACTATTTAATTTAATTATATCAAAAATATTGCAAAAAATGGTGAAAAAAAATTACTGTGAAAGTTGGATACTAATATTAAGAGATACCGCATCCTAAATTTCAATTTTCCATTTTCTAAATTGTGCATTTTAAGATGTTATTTAAAATTAAAGTTTATCAAATCAAAGCATCACCTGCATATGTCAAACAAAAGGTTCCAGCGTATTTCGGAATGCTCTCGTCCATGTAAAGACTTTCAATTAAACTCTGCGGTTGAGTAACTAACTTGAGATAATTTTCTTTCGCCAAATTAAATTTGTGCAAAATGCTACAAACTGATAAGCCGTAAAATTTATTTTTGACCTTGGTAAAAGCTCGCTCTACTTCAGGATCATTCAAATGGTTATTTCTGTAAGCGATGGCGTATTTGTAGCTTAATTGAGCGGCTATCACTTTATCGGCACCTAAAAAAAGTTAATAATTATCAAGTTTGTATAAAATTCTTCAGAAAACACAAAATAATATTTATCATACTTATCCCATAAACATATGGAGGTTAGAAACAAAATAGACTCGTAGAAGCCATGTTGAAAAAGTAACAGAAGAAATTTTTTAAAGATACTACTGCTATTGCTCAATATTAACTCAACTGTCGATATAAAACATATAAGCTTACCATCTGGTGTGTAATTCATCAAATGGTAGACAGCTGAAGTGGCTCTTTCTAGATCTGAAATGTGTTGAACACATCTATCGACTTCTTCGAATAAGTCTTTTAATTTGGAATAAATAACCCAACTTTCAGAACTGTTATTTCCAAGAAGACCACTAGAGACCTACAACAATATAATGAGTGTTAGAGAAGTTCTCGTATGTTGTATAGTTAGTGCTTTAGCTGTATATACTGAAACAATGTGTGAAATTCCAAGGCTACGTTCATAAACTTACTCAGAGTAAGGATAGTTTACTCCGAAGCGTTAATAAATTTACTCTACCAGTATAGAGTATGCTTTTATAAACGTTCAGAAACCTACCCGGAGTAAACTCTGCATACTCCGCTTTTTAATGGAGTATAATATACTCTGACAGTTATGACAGTTTGGCTTATACAGTAGCTCAGTTCAGATTAGTGCCCAGGTTATTTTTATTGATAATATTATTAATATTAATATTATTAATATTTAACTCATCCATGGTTAATTAATTTCTATTTTCGAAATGAAAAATATAACCCCAAATTTATATACACAACACAATGACATTTGATTTGCCTCCGGCCGGTGTAGCCTCTGAACGGTTACTCCGAGTAATCAACAAACATTCTTTTCTAATCACGTGATCATACTCTTCTCTACTCACTGGCTGAACGTAGCCATAATCATTTAACTCAGTCAGAAACAAGCTGCTCCGGTCCCGTCATCATTTTTTGACCCACCTGTATAAATTTTTACTACAATCTTGATTCATGTCAGCAAATGTGTTTTTCAAGATCAAACTTATTTAACGTCCGTATATACAGGGTGGGACAATCTTCTGACATCGGAGGATTACATCGTTGTGGTGAGAGATAGAACTTCATAGTTTTGTGTAAGCTAATACAGTTACTGAGGGCACATTTTGAAAATACTTTCGATTCTACAGGGTGTTCCAAAACCACGTAGCAGCACAAACTTACATTTTTTCAAATGAAACGTACTATATTTTGTTCAAGAATCGGAAAGATCTCACCGAGAGCGTTACAAAAATATAGCATTCTGATATATTATATGGGTGTTTTAAAAAGATATGGCCAATTATTGGCAAAAAAGATCTCCTCTTCAACACTCTGCTAAACAGTAAATTATAATAAATCAACAGGTCTTTGTATTCAAATGTCATACACATATCATTGGCTGTGCTCAGTATTAATTACTTTTTTATCTGTGGCTTCTTTAATACAGGGTGAATCAGAACGCAAATCAAGCAATATCTCAAAATTCTCAAATTAATCACCCTATAAGTCTTTTTACAATTTGTTAGAACAATTAATAAACTTTCAGACGATGTAGTACACTTAGGGCATGAATTAATGGAAAATCGTAGATATTTTATGATAATGGTCAAAAAAAAGTATTTTACGTACACAAATTAAATGGTATTAAATTTTTACATGCAACCTCTTGTAAATTCCAACATTTCTAAGGCATACATTTCAATCGTAATTTTGGATGCATCTACAATATCTAATCAATGAAATAAAATGTTTGCTAATACCGTAGGTACCTGGAATTTCCAAAAATTTCATATTTATTCATGTTTCACTTTCAAGAATTGTTATTATAGGCTTTTTTGAGAATGGGCGAAACATAATCAAGCCATATTTTCGATTATACCAAGTGGGCTACTATCAAAATAGTATCTACTAAAAAATGTCAAGAAAATATTGCTGTATTCTTCGTTTGTGTTGTGAAATTTGATTCAAACACAATAGTTAACTTGTGATTCCAACAAGATGGAGCATCTGTATATCACGTTCGTTGTGTACGTCGGTGGTTGAACAGACATTTTACCGACAGGTGGATAGTACGTGGTGGACCAATTTCGTGGCCTCCTCTATCTCCAGATTTCACACGTCGGTAAGTAAATCACTTACCAACATGTTAGACTTAGAAACCAGTAAACACAACCTACCGACCTGACAACCGATGCTGTAAATAAACAAAAAAGATCGATCGCGCAAAAAAATATTTCTTCCAACATACCTAATTCCTTCTTTCCTTCCTCTAATGGTAAGAGTAGAAGTCAAAGATATTTTAGATGCATCCAAAATTACGATTAGAATTTATGCCTTAGAAATGTTAAAATTCACAATATCTACGATTTTCCAATAACTCGTGCCCTAAGTGTACTACATCGTTTGAAAGTTTATCAATTGTACTAACAAATTGTAAAAAGACTTATAGGGTGATTCATTTTGAGATATTGTTAAAAAATATGACATATTTTTCCGTTGTGTCAGATAGGGACCAAAAATTATTTTATCAATTTTATTACTAGTTAATCTTGACAACGGTAGCTGGAACGCTACCGAAACGTCGAAATAAAAAATAAAAAACATTATTGTGGTTTGATTCCCAAAAGAATAAGAAAAAAGAATAAGTAATGCCACAAGAAACTTACAGAAGACATGAAATTAATATTATGACATGACAGTTTCACCTATCTAGATTATCAATTTACTCACCACTTGTTTTACGGCGTAAACGCAAATATCATCAATTTTTAGGTTCTTTCTAAGTACTTTCGTCGCTTGAAACCAAATTTCATACGACTTGAGACTTATTTCCGGTCTCAATATGCTCCAAATATCCGAAGTGAATAAAATCGTCGTATAAGGTAGACGAAATTCGGAGAGCGGATCTAAAATTTGAGTATCGGGAAATGTGATGTACCATTCTTCTTTTTCTCTTTGACTGGGATGTTCAAATCGAGTATAATTTTTTAGAAATATAAGCATTTCGATGTATTTGGAATTTGAAATGTGTTGGTTATTTTCCAACAGCTTGTAGATTGTAAGGAAAACTTCATAGTGGTAAAAGTTGACCTAAAAATATTTGAAAAATAATTCACCATATTTTTATTTCATTTAATTAAAAAAAAACTGCTACTTTTACCACAGATTATAAAGAGAACAGATACGAATCCCGGGAAACATCAAACGATTTTCAGCTCCGTCGTCGATGACCTTGGACCTTTAACACGGTATGGCCGCGATGTTGCAAGTTTAAAATATTTTCTGAATTTCTTACCAAATTGCACTGTTGACTCGGGGACAATAACAATTTCTAGTGCCGGATCTAGTTTTTTTGGAAGTTTACACTAAATTTTTAAAACTGCGCCATGAATTAAGACAATATCATAATCAAATATATATTTATGTATTTATTTAATACCTATATATACATTCCTATGATTTGTTATAAATAGTCATTACTCTTGGGAGATTAATTCATAAATACATTTTTAAAATTTTAAAGTACAATTAATTTTTAATTTATTTATTATCAAAGGGAATACAATATACACCTATGCAAGGGAGAATTTTGATAATAGTTTGTAGCACCATCAAAAACTTTAAAATTTCTTATATCATAGGCCGGGATATTAAATTACATACTCTCATTTTGGAAATCGAAAGAACTCTATTTTTCTTTCCAAATAAAATTTATTTGCAGTCTCTGTATCAACAATACACTCCGCCGTGATGTTTATCCATTTTATTAGAATAATAATCTATACCACTATATTTTTATAGTTAATATTACCACAACGCACAATCGATTAGTCAAATAACACAATTAATATCGCCGATTGAACACCTTCAAACAATGAAGCAAACAAATATGGCGTTATGAATTTTGAGCACAGGGCTGAGTTCGAGAACATCGCACTAGTATGAAATTCACTTATTTTTGTGTCCGAGAACTCTTGAGCGTCTTCTTGTTGTGTACTCCCCCACAGTCCGAGAACTCCCTAGAGCAACACTCGAGCGACGCTCAAATTATACCAGTCCCGACTCGGTTAGAAATCTCACCTGTCAGTTTGGTTTGAATATTTTGTGGTTAGAATTCAGATTGACATGTATGACTATGAATGTTTATTAAATTTTTAATTTAAAAATAAATTAATTTCCTTCTATTCAAATTTAAATTATTATTAAGCTTATTTGTGGTAGATTGGCGTGCCTGAAGAGTTTTTGAAATTTTTCTGTTTAAAACTCTTGGCAACAGATTCATTAATGTTAGACCTAGGCTAGTTATAAATATTCTAAAATTAATGTGAAACTCCTTAAAAGTACTTATAGCTGGGAATAGCTCCTTCAAAGTAATCTTTACACCTTGGATGTGTTCTTTTCCGCGGTTGCCACTTCGACTCAATTTGGGATATTAAAGAGATTTCTATTTCATTTTCCGACTCGCTTTTTGAGTCGGAATGTACCTATCCCTTCAAGCAACTGTTTTCCCAATATAAGCGCAATCAATGCGACACGTTTTTTATCCATATTATCTACTCTACATTTAAAATCGAAAAACTTAAAAGTTGAACAATAATATTTAAAAAAGTATGGTTAATCCGTTCGAGAACTCATTCGATGGAGCGTCGCACTACGATCGCCCTTTACCCCCACCAATCAAGTGCAAAATTTCAACCAGTGTGGCGTTCTCGAACTCATCCCAGATTACAAGTGATTTTGAGCATGTTTTGATTATGTTAGGTTAGGTTAGCCGTCACCGTTATTGTGCATGGTTGCCAAGGATATGGTTTGTGAAAAAAGTATATATTTATGGTTGGATTTTTATACATTATAATCTTTTTAATTGTATAATTCTTTTAATGTTAATAAAATTTATTTAAAACAAGTAATTATCGAGTATTTGTATCTGTATAACTATCACACTTAAAAAAATGCTGATAAAATATTTGACCTATAATCGTAAATTGAAGGAAATATTATGCAAATTGACAACCCTATTGACAAATTTCGCGAAGCAGCCCGAACGGAGTCGACATAAGACGATGGGCATTTAAATGGGTGTGTCCACCCATCTCTCTCTTTTTACTGTTCTCTGTCAATCTTTCGTATCTGTTTTATTTATAATCTGTGATTTTACATTAAGAAAACAAACAAAATTACGTTTCTGTGACAGATGCTTGAAATTTTTGAGGTCTATTTTAATACACAAATGTAGTTTTTAAAACTTATTCAATAAATTTGCCATTGTAATAAATATTAAAACACAATTTCACCTCTTTTAGCATTTTTTCCATTGAAGCACACATACCAGCCTTCTCTTTATCTCCAATTTCGTTAATAATATCCTGGCATTTTGAATGTAAAATTTCTACATTGTTATTCATATTAAGCTGTCTTTTACCATTGATAATTTCTATTTCGTATTCGGGTTTCCAATTGACCAAAGAACTAAAAAATACTCATCAATAATAATTTTTTTTTTATTTAAATAATCGGCTGTTACCTTCTTAAATACTCTTTAAAATATTGGTCTACAGTCAATTTAAAGTCTTCGCAATACTTTCGAATCTCTATTGCGCCAACAATTTCTAAATTTATCAAGTATTTTAACCTGGTATCAGCATCAGATTTGAAAAATTCGTCGTATATCATTTTTGAGTGAAACGGCGTAAGTGTTCTCCACCATTTACACGATTTAACCGAATTTACCATAACATCCCGTCCTTGGACGTCTTTGTAAAAATCCAACAGTCGAATACCTATTGTGAAGAAATAATATAACTTATAATACCTGGTAGAAATAAACAAATAGTATATTATGCAATTAGCATAATAATAAATTTTTTTTATTCATCATCATCAAAATAAATTACAAAAAATTACAAAATTATAAAACATCTGTATTATATATCCAATAATATGTTAAGAATAAACGAATAAATGAATAAATAAAATATGCGATGTAATACATATACATTTCCTGTAATACTTTTTAGAGGCTCCTAGAAGTATAAAGTTCTGTAAGTGCCTAATAACTTTTTTTTTCTTATATATTTTAGGGCGAGTTGTATCTAACACTTAAACTCGGTTTAATGATAACTGATGTTTGGACTGTGACTGATTGATGTATTTATTGTCAACAGTTACACCATTCTAAACATCAGTCATAATTATACCGAGTTTAGGTGTTTGAAACAGCTCGCTCTTACACAGTCAAATAATAAACCTATTCAACTGAGATATCTGAAATGAGCATGTAATGCATAAGCTATCCGTTTGAAAGGCACCTAGAAGGAGGAGCTTCTGTATGTGCCTATTTAAAACATTTTCTTATATTTTATATGGTTAGAGTAATGGCACTATTGAACTAAAATAACTAAAATCTAACGTACAATTTTTTGACAATATTTAAAAATTGAAAAGTTGAATTACTTTTTATCACAGTTTGTTTCGAGGTATTGAATAAGAATGTTTTTAAATGTTTCCAAGCTTCTGACAACATATGTTCTACATTGTTTCTTAAATGAATTCAATTTGCTTATACTTCTGATATCAACGGGTAATAAATTATAAAATGTAGGTGCTAGGTAGTCAATAAATTTCAAGTTCATAGTTGTATTGCTTCGTGGAATTTTCAACAACTGTTTGTTGCTGTTTGATCTGGTTCAATATTGAATTTATCTGATTTATGAAAATAATAACAGAACAAAAGGATATAAAAACAACTCACATCACATATACTATCATTGTATAATAAGCTGGTGTGATACAATCTGTTTTTGTTGAAAATCACCTTTAGGATATAATTTTATATTACCTGTATTGGTTTTGTTACTTTTGTATGTTCCTCCCCATACTATTATACCATACCTAATAAGTGACTCCACCAATGTTTTATAGACCGTTACTATTAATTTAGTGCTGAAAAACTCTCGTAATATGTAAAACTTTCTGATCAATTTTCGAATTTTGGTCAGATAGCCCACGTGGTATGTATATATAGTCTTAGATACTGAAGTTATTCCAAAATGTGTGTTTTCCTCTAAGTATTAATATTTTATTATAAATAGGTCTGTTGGAGAAAGCTATGTAATTTGTCTTAGTTATATTCAGTGACAACTTGAAAGTTTGAAGCCAGTTTTTTACCTCCTTCATACCGTTTTTTACCCGTGTTTTGACTTCTTCCCAGTTTTCACCAGAGAATATAACAGCTGTATCATCTGCATAAGATAGTATTTTTCCTTCGATTGTTAATGTTAAGTAGGGAATTTATATATGTTAGAAAGAGAATTGGCCCCAGTATTGTACCTTGTGGCACCCAAATCTTAATTTTTCGTGGTAAACTGACTCTATCATTAATTCTTAGGAATTGGTCTCTATCAGAAAGGTAATCTCCGAAAAGTTCCACTCCATAGTGGTTTAATACATCTATAAGTTTTTCATGGGGTACTGTATCGAATGCCTTCGCAAGGTCTGTGAAAACTACTATTGCTTTTCTGTTATTGTTGAGATTATGTGTTATTTCTGACGTAAGACTGTATATTGCATCTGTTGTACCTACTCTTTCCTCCCATAAAACCACATTGATTTTCAGATAATAAGTTATTAGTACTTAAAAAGTTGGTTAATCTGTTTTTCAGGCATTTTTCCAATATTTTGACAGTTATTTATTAGGCTAATTGGACGATAATTTTCAATTTTGTTTTTTTGTCCAGATTTATGTATTGGAGTTACTATTGATTGTTTAAAGTAGGATGGAATTTGCCCTGTAGTAAAAACAAGATTGATAATATGAGCTAGTGGTTTTGCAATGTGAAGATGTGTAAACTTGATCATTTCAGCACTGATTCCGACTTTGCCTGGAGCAGAATTATTTTTTAAATTGTAAATTTGTTCAATTATTTTATTATGATTTACCGGTTTTAGAAACATTGATTTATTCGAGTAAGTATTAATATTACTAGTACATACAAGTACATATTCAATTTTCTTCTCCATTTCAGTTCCTACGTTAATAAAGTAATTATTACAGTAATTGGCCATTCCAACATCATTACTAAACCGTTGTTTGGCCATTTCAACACCATTACTAAACCGTTGTTATCTGTTACATTGAGAGTTGTTTTATTTTTTCAACTCATTTTTTTAATGTTTGTTTTGTTGTTTTCTATTTTCTGTTTATAGTATTTAAGTTTTTGGATTTTTATTAATTTATTGACATAGTTACGGTAACGTTTATACACTGCTCCCAATTCTGGATTATGATTTTTTTAAAGTTGCATGCACTATTTCAACTTCCATACCTTCATTATTAGATATATGCATAAATTTCAAGAATGAGTAGTCTTCAGAAAACTTTCAAATTCAATTAATTCGAGATCTATTGCACTCCTTTAGAATTTACACTTTCAACAGTTCCTGCATTTATTAAATATAAAATTGAAGCATTGGAGTGGGAAAAATATTATTACGAACAATCTACTCAGATGTTGATTCGTAACTATAGCTGGTACAATATAAGTGTATAAGTACTCCGTAAATGACTGTCTTCTAAGATTTTTTAAAAGTCCAAACAATTTTAAACACTTACCAACCACAGATAAGTCGTGGTATTTCTTACAATTCCTTTTGTAAATTTGAAGATAATGCATGAGATATTTGGAGGCGTCTTTACGTACAGACAACAGCAAATTATACAATAGATCCAAATCGATATGTTTTGCGGACACCACCGCGTTTATAATTTGAGCTGGAACTTTGGTAGATATTAAACACCGTAATGGTTTTAAGATTTTTTGATCTTTCGTCGGATGCAGATGTAGTGAATTCGATAATGTTTTCAATAAAAATATTGATGTAAGGTATTGTCCTTCTCTGTAAAAGATATCAATTGTCGATGGTAGGCTGTTGATTTCGAGTTCTAATGATGACTAAAATCAAAAGATAATGTTTTTTTTTATTTCATTAATTATTGTTTTACTAATTTCTATTTACTTGGAAAGTATGGAAAAAGTTTAATACTTACCGATTGTGGTTCGTTCGTATTTAAAAAATATGTCAAATATTCCGTATCTACGTGCATCTTTTTATCTAAAATCAAAAACAAATATCAAGGCCGTAATAGCTTTTCAATATACTGAAAATATTGTTGGACTTAGACTGAACCCAATAATTTTTCGGCTCAAACAATGCTGTCAATGACTAGGTGTTTTTATTTATCACTCATATTCTAACTGAAATCAGCGGGAATGGCCTTAAATAATACAAACATGAAAAACCCAAACCCATGGAGTTTGTAACGACACCAGATATAAATAAAGCTTTACTATGTTAAATAACTTACCTAATGTAAGAGCAAAGGCTTCGTAACAATTACGTATAGTATCCAATAAAGCATTACTTGGTAGATTTGCTTTTGGACAATAAATATGTTTAAATACACTATCTTGTAATACGCTATCCTGTCTAGTAAGGTAATAGCAACTGTTTATCCAGCGACCTATTTCATCTACCTTTAAAATATCTGTCTCGTGGGCCTTCATGCGAGCTTTGGTTATAAGTTTTTCGGCTACAAAATAAAAGAAATTAACATCCTAAATTAGTTCAACTATTTAATATATCGAACACATCACAAAATTACTATTTGGACCCTCACAATCTGGAATCTAGTCGTATTACTCTTAAAGGGGGAGAAGTGTGCGGGTGTTTGAAAGAGCTCGCAGAGCACGTTCATATGGCCCAGCTATATAAAATAGGAAATAGGTTCGTTATTCCACTGGTGAACTTTACTTACGCTATGGTTCGTTATGTGAGCTGTTGGTTTTGCGCTCGCAGTTTTTTTATCATTACGACAATGCGAATGCTTTACAAAATATATTATAAATTTTTATTTGATAAAAGCCACTAGCTGCGGCTATTCTTTCAGAGTAGTTCCTTCTCGCTTTACTGCATGTTTTAATAACATAATAACAGACTAAAGATGTTGTCGGCACCGTTTCCATATATCTATATAGTCAAATGCAGTCTTATCAAGCGGGTCATACGATTCAACAAAGACATACTCACCGTTTTTGTTTTCTTTTATTGACTTTAATCATAACTTCCACATAAAATCCGTAAGATGAATGAGACAGACTTATGCAATTTTGACGGGAGATGTATTTAGTTTTCAGCGATCCTGAAAAGTCTTTCACCAGCGAAGTTTTTATTTAAATGTCAGTTTTGTGAATTTGACAAAATTCAAAGTGACAATATGAATAATAAGAAGCAATTTTGCATCCTCAAGCAAAAAAATGGTACTTAATCTGATAGATTATTTGGAGAATTAATGAAAAAGTGGTTAGGTTAGGTCACATTTTGGTAACCTCTGTCTTCTGATTTGATACTGTTACGAACTCAGTGATTCAGAAGCCGGTCCTGTCGCAAACTATGAACGCGACCTTTCTAGAAAGGTTCTTTCGCAGGTAATATTCAGACTGTTTTCGATGCGTACAAGGCAATACAATGGTTTATTCCTGAATGTTCTAATTCGTAAATTCAAGAAAGTTCTAGAGCTGCAAAGAACTATAAATACACGGGTTTTCGAGTGAGTCGGGGAGTTGTTCAGTATACAGTGAATCGGTTTCAGTATACAGTGAGTAAACAGATAGTGAATATAAATAGTGTTGAAGATAAATTAGAGTGTAGATAAATAAGTAGACATTAAGTAGTGTCTATATAAATTAAGTTTATTGTAGTGTGTAGGTGTTTCTTCGATAAATCAATAGTAATTAGCCATAGTGAGCGTATAATTTTATCCCACGGTAAAAACAGTTCAAATAAATAAGAAAAACATTACAATGCATATGGTTAGAGACCTTCGAACCCACACGATAAAGGGGCCCACTCACTAGGAAGGAAGAATGCGCAGTTAAGTATCTGCATGTTGGATGTAAAGTAAACGTTTACTTTCATATTTCCCACACACAGACACTTTTGCTTGTTGAGTGAGGATGTGTGACAAGCATGACATGACGTCGAAAAAAGATCTTATGTTAATGGCAGTGGCGTGTGTAGTTATTAAGGAAAAGTGTATTATTAAACGAAAACCTCGGTCAAAATGGGTGAAGACTTGGTTACAAAAACGGGCTACGTATTCTCATATTAATCTATTAGAGGAATTCCGACTGGATCCCTCAGATTGGCATAATTACTTGAGAATGAATCAAGACACGTACTTTGAATTATTATCTCTAGTAGCTCCTTTAATACAAAAAGGAAGCACTCATATGCGGCAAGCTATAACGCCACATGAAAGACTCACTGCACATTACGATTTTTGGCAACTGGAAGGAGCTACGAAGATCTGAAAATTTCAACAATAATTTCACCTCAAGCATTAGGTCGGATTATTCTTACTCTTAGATCATTCATTTTTTGGAAAAAATGTCCAATATAAAAATACTGAACCCGACACAGTACTGGTAAAAATATGAAACGTGCACAGACTTGTTGCACATTCACTTTCGTTCTTCGTCGTACGATGAGCACTGCACACGCTAAAAATCAAAACTATCCTGATTCCGACCAAGCGGATTGCGCATTCCAAATTTCGAACGGCGGAAAGCCATACACACAACATTTTCACTGTACCCCGTAACACGCGCATTCAAGCCTTCGCGCTTCCTTCCTAGTGAGTGGGCCCCTTAAGAGCGCTTTTGACTATAGCTTTGTATACTCACCTAGAGTTAAACCATTAATAAAAATATCATTTTTGTATGAATCGTCCTCGTATTTCAAGTTATCGAACGTTGACAGCGTTTGTTCGCACGTATTTTCCAATAAGCTGGGTTCGAATGGATTATTAGTGTGATAACCCAAAAATTTAATAAACAATCCAGAAATAAGGCACAAATTTTTACTATCCGCATCATTATCGTACATGTGTTCTCCGGCTTTCAAAATGAATTCGAAATTTTTGAGTTGCTCGCATAATTTAACTAAAAATTCGTCTTTGTCCATCGATAGATGATAAGATATTTTTTCGGAATATTCGAGGACTTCCGAAAACTTGCAATTATCTGAAAATATATGCCAATATTAGAAAAAAAAATAATCCACGTTAAAAAAAGGTTATTTACCAGATTCTATTTTATCTACGATAGTTTTAATCAACTCTTCGTATTTTTGTTTCCTCGTAAAAGGTGATATAAAATCGTCGGTTGTAAAATCGAATTGTAACTCATTTTTAAAATAATAAACGCCCCTCAATAATCTATAATATTCTTCAAATTGTTTTTCGTGATCCATTTTATTAAATTCCGTCAACTTTTTGTACAGCATCGGCAACATATTGTAATAGTTCTCTTTTATTTTTTTGTCGAAATTCTAAAAAGTGAAAAATTATATAAAAAAAGAAATTTGTACGTTTATATTTAGGGTAGGTAAAAAAACAGAAAAATCAGGTGTAGAATCTTCGGCCAAAGCTAATAACATTCAAGGAGTAGGTCTTAGAAGCAATTGGCAATAAATTCACAAATACCTTACCTTTCTGTTGATGAATGTTTCTGCATAACGTGTCATCGTTTTGGCACATTCAAACGATTCTTTCTGTATATATTCACTAAACAGTGAAGCAGCTTTATCTAAATGCCTGAAAACATATAAAAAATAACACCATCCTCCATTCAAATATTAGTAAAGACAAAGGTGATTTAAAGGAAAAATTAATCTATTCTCACCCCTTCGATATCAAATGTTGCAGTAAAATGACGCTGGCTTCGCGGAGTTCATTATCAGATTTGCACAACTGGTAAATATCTTCAATCATTTGCGGTTTGTTGACATAAATTATTCGATGAACAATATTTCCAAACTAAAATTAATTGTACCATTAATAATGTAATAACAAATTAGACACAGCGTAATGTTACCTCATCCACAAGCTGCCTCTTCCTTATACCATATTTTGTATCCCTCAAAACTATCAGGCGAGATTCATCTTTAAAAGTATCTTCGATTTGCTTAACCAAAGGATGTTTCAACTGCAAAACATTTTGTGTAATTCTTCTTGTAACATCACACCTAAGTTCGAAAAAAAATTAAATTATAAAACAATCCTGATGATTATTTACATTTGGCAAGTTAATACAGAAGGAAAGGAATGAAAATTATTATAAACATTTGATTAGTCAAGAAAAAAATTATTCATCTGCCCCTACATGTTAAACAGTTTGCAGATGCTTCAGATAAGAATATTGTGCCACAAATCCGTACTCATATAGGTAAAGGATAATTTCATAAACCACATCTCAGTTGAAAAGTATTCCAAAACTATTTATAGGAGCTATTATTAGTTGCAAATTGGAATATTTGCATTTATTTAAATTAGTTTTATGACAACCTGGGAGAAGAAGAGGAATAAGGACATAAAATTATGGAGGAAAAGAATCAAGACTGGAGGGATCTCCATATGATGGCAGACTACTACTGGAACTTACAAATACACTGCCCGAAAAAAAAATCAAAAGAAAGTCAGATACAAATTTTTTTTCATGATTCCCATTTTTTGCAACTTTAATTGCTCTGATTGTTAGCTGCATTACTAATTGTAAATGTTGTAGTATATTTAGATATAGGTGATACTTTCATTTTGCAGCAGATGTCTTAATGCTTGAAAGTGGTCCATTATATTTGATGCCAATAATTTTGTATCTCTGCACTTTTCTTTATGTTTTATCAATATTTTAATTTGATCAATAAACTTGAATATACTAACCATGGAACAGGCGCTTTCTCCAGAATATCTTTAACGGTTTGTAGTCTCAATTCAACCGAACTGACGTGTTTCAATATAACTTCAATGCATTTTATCCAACTTTCACCAAATTGCAATAGAGTATTTATTTCTTTAACGAATACACTGTCCGGAACTATATCATTTTGTAACATGTAAGTGTACAAAAAATTTTTCAAAAAATATTCGTACTGATCTGGAGGCAATGACAATTGCACTAGCGTACTAGTAAGCGCACTGGGGCCCTGAAAATAAAAGACATTTGTCCACGACCACCTAATAATAAGTCAATATTTTATCTCCTAACTAAAGGTATATGGTACCCATATATCAACTGTCGTGAATTATGGTTCATAATACACTGTAGTGTATTATGGTTCATAATTC
>CAJUYI010000050.1:202638-281956 GCA_910591695.1 Galerucella pusilla
AAGTTGACAATGGTTCAAGAAATATAAATGGAAGGAATATATTAAGAGTTAACAATGAACATCACACTAAACACCAATTTAAAACTATTCTACAATATTATTTACTTCATTCACAGTAATTCAATGTCCTTCGTGGCATATAGCCAGGGAAGTAGTTGTTGCTACTTAGCGAACCGTCTTTGTTCTTTGATTTTCAAAGAATCTGTAAGGGGTTATAATAGTATTTATATTTTTACCTTCGACAACTATTTTTCAATATGTTTAACTTATTTCATTAACTTACGTCAATCTTAGGCGATATTTTAGATCCATATATTAAAATCTTCCTGACATCTTGGAAATTCGAACACTCGACATCTGTGCAACACTTTAGATTAAAATGAGAGTCGTTTATTTCGTTCATTAAATTTATCAGTTCGACTATATCTTTGGAGGAACATTTCATTTTATCCACTATTAATTGAGCTTTAGCTTTTAGAATTATCGATGGATTTACATTGAACGTTTTAGCAAACAGTTCTGCCTCTTCAAATCTATAGAAATTAGAGCAGTTAAGGGAAGGAAAATCATCTTGGATTTCTAGTTGAATAAGAGTAAAAATGGTTGTTTATATCAATAGAAATTACCTTCTTCTTTTAATAAGTCTCATCAGTCTGGATTCCGGATCTGTTTCGTAAACACTTTGAAGGCGTATCTCTGTAATTCTGTTATCATTTGTAACTTTGGATATAAATACAATATCATTTTTGGCATAGTCCATACGCACAAATTCAATGGGATAGTTTATTTTCAGAGAAAATATTTGGCTGAAATCTATTAAAAATATATTATATTGTGTAACAAGGCCGCAAAAGTGCACAAGAGTGAGAAATTAGCCTTTGCGCACGTGTTGCACACGGTATTTTTTCATGAGCACTTTTTCAGCATGACATAGTTAAGGGAACAGGAACAGAATCAAATTTCTGTAACAATTTGCGGGGTACAATGAACAACTTTTGTATGAATGATTAAAATGCGAAAAGCCATTTTTTCGTTATTTATTTTTCAAAAAATATTATTTTACCTCGCCCCCCTCCTCCTCGACATTTTGTATTATCAAATTTTATATAATTCTGATAATGTAAGCACGATCACTAAACAGTTGTAAATTTTAAGTTAAATAGTGGAATTTTAATCTAAATTTTGTTTGATTTATAACAATACTTTGGAATGCATGCAAAAAAATCATGTTTTGAAATATTTTAAAAACTTACTCGGTTCTAATAATTGCAGGAAAAATTCGCCGATTTCATTAGGTTTAGTCACAACTAGAATTTGAGGGTTTTCGGTTTTCATAACCATCATATCTTCGATAAGAAAATCGTAATCGATAAAGAAAGTAGTTAAAGTAAGTGGGCATAGTTTCATTATATTTCCATCGTAACGAAGACAAAGTAACATGCTATAAAGAAAAATTAAATTATATAAGTTTATCAAAAGCTCCAGACATGTGACAAAAAAATTTATAACTCTTCAAGCCCACACCCACACAATTTTGAAGCGCAAAATTGGCGAGTTTTGAAGTGACGCCAAGCTAAAAGTTTTCTACAACACACCTTCAGTATTCATCATAAAATGTACCTATGCTATAGGTAAAGAACGTTTCACAATATTTCGTTGACTCGGCATCTGGCCTTAAGTATTTTATAATGAAAGTTTTGAAATCTCTCATTGTATAGGAAACAGTAACAGATTCATAACTAAGTTATTAAAACTAAATTAAATTGGCAGATGTTATCAATTTAATTTGTTTAAAACTTCATTATATTTGAACTAATGTTCTATTTAAATTTGTGAATTTGTCCAATTGTTAAATGCAAAAATTGGTATACTTACGGTCCAAAGGAATAAATATTTTTGAAATTGTAAGTATTCTGATCTATAGTTTCCATCGTTTCTATATTGGAATTTGTAGTTACATATCCATCGGTAATTAGGAAGGGATAAATTAAATCAGACAAAGCTATTTTGATTTTTAAATTGCATAAATGTTCTGTAGCCACATCATATTTATTTTGATTGCTGCTCATGCTTATTGTGATCCTAATAAAAATAAATAAACTAAGCATTTTTCTAGTACAAGTTCAATTCAATAGCACACAATATTCAACCAATTTTGTAAGTAAGTAAGAAGTTACTATAAAATATCCCTTGACAATTTTTTATTACTATTACCTAGTCTATAATAGTATAGTTAACTTAGTCAGTTTATACTGAAACATACCTTGAAATAAGACCATTTTGATACACTATTAAAAAAGCTGCAAGTTCATCATCTTCAGAATAATCAACTGTGTGGGCATTTTGAGGACATATATTTTCACTAGGACTTCTAAAATATTGAATTTGTATTAGTGGAAGAATTTGCTAAATAATTCAATATATTTTCTGAAAATAATTTTACTCACTCAGAATGTATTTTTTCAAAATTTTGTTCATTAATATTGAATATAAGCACTAATCCTGTTATAAAACAGATGAGGAGGAACTGCCCATTAGAAGATATTGTCACATTACTTATAGTAAATTCAAAACATACACTGAATATCAGTTGTGACATTTCAGTATCTTGAAATACTTTTAATGACTTGTCTATAGCAAAAAATAGATAACCATTGTTTATAATAGCATTTACGTTTATATCTGCTACACCCTATAACATAAAGGTTATTAAAAGTTAATTAACATCAAACGAAACTATTAGTATATGCTCAACTTCAGCTTTGTCAAGTAATTAGATAAAACTATTAAGGAAGCTAAATATAAGAGAAATATATTAGAGAAAAAAATAATAATGTAAAAGTACCAAACAGACTCTAAGGACATAGCAAAAAAAATGAACTACCATTTTTGTAATGTAGGTAAGAGTTAGCAAATAAAACAGAAAATCCACAAAATGAAGGATGTAAAGCACCCCCAATGATCTCTAAAACTATATGTTCATCAACATATGTCATATAGGATTTTGGAATCTGAACAAAAGATAGAATTGGTCAAATGAACATTTTTAAAATGGATAAAAAAAGTATTGTTGGAACTACACTTTTGTTTTTTAACAGATGATATTGTGTATATAGTTACAGTAGATTACATTAGCCCGTCCCCTTAGTTCATGTTAAAATATCTAAAAAAGAACAATCAATAAATAATAATAATCCATAGTTACATAAATATTTAATTGGAATACTAAGAAAACTAATTTAGCCTGTTTTAATAAACTTAAATACTTACAAGTACCTAAATAATATTTCTAAAAATCAGATATATTAAGAGTATTTCAGTTCGCAGTATTTGTTTTATTAAATAGTATTTACAGTAAATTGAAAAAATATGCAACAATGTATGTATATATACTCACTGTGAAAAATTCATCTTCAGACTTGAATAAACCCAAAGTGCAAATTTCAAACAAGCTTGTAGTTGCACACCCAATACTTCGTGTGCCAAAATTTATAGTCTCATCAGCATTGTTGAAACCAGCTTGAATTAAATCAAAATCACTCATTTTGCTACAACAAAGGTTGAGGATACAAATGAAGGTAATTACTAATAATTATTGTTGTCATTGCAAACTACCAAAGTGTTTAATGGTTTTCAGAATTTTGACTAAAAACTGTTGTTGCTCTTATATTATTAGTACTCAATTGCATATAAAATGTTACTTTTTAAACAAAGTTATATTGAAATACTAAATGGACATCACCCATCAGCAAAAAAAAATATTTTTCAGATTTTTTTGGACTATATTTATAAACAAATGTATAGGCAGTATATTAGCTGAAAATTTTAGTCATCTATAAGCAGTAACAAGTCTGTATATATACCATAGAGATCTGGATGAAGGATTACCTTTCTAATAAGTATTACAACGTTTTCACTGAGTTTCCCGAAGAATGTCAAAAAATCCGAAAAATAGTAAACAGCAAAACAAAAAGTTTAAAATGACCAGAAAATAACGTTCTCCAGTTGACATTGACAATGTTGACATATGGCTGAAGATCTGTGCATCATCTTCTTTTAGTTTTTTTGGCCTCCACTTGAATATTTACCGGTATTACATTTTCAATATATTTCTAAGTTTCCACCCAACCACCGTTATCACAAAACAAATACATAGATTATTTATCCAAATATCAAAGGAATTAAGAAATGTTTCTGTTGGTGGACACAGAAAAAGTTTTATTCTGTGGTATTATTTTCAATACTGGCTGGATAATTCATATTGCGAAGCCAAGAGAATAAAGGTTTATTGGTTTATTTTTGTGGTTAACAAAATAACACCGTTAAGAAGGTTATGTTAGTTTTGAACCTTGATTGATTTGATTGTGACCTGGAGACATTAGTTTAAACAGTATATTTAATGGTTTTAAAGCTAAGCTTTGACCTTTGTTATTATTAGAGTAAGAGTAAATTTTTAATTAAATAAAATGAACGGAGAATCTAGCAACGTAAATGAAGAACGAGCTTATTTTTTATCAGTGCTCTCAACATTTAGGAGCTACAGGTAATGTAAATAATTGTTACTCTATTTAATGGTAAACTAGTATGATAAACTTATATCAAGTACATTTCAATCCATTGATAAAAACTTTATAGAATTTGGTTTGAAAACTGTTACATTTTTATATTTAAAAAAGTTCTTTATTCGTCACACAGAGTTTTATAGTGAAAATGGTTTATAAATAAATAATAAAAAATTCAAACCATTCAACAAATGTGTGCTACTGTATCAAAGTCAAATGTAATAATTCTTTTGAATTATATTATTTCTTCAAGTTTGAATACAACTTTAATTAATATATATAGGTAATACCGTGTAATACTCAATGTGCAGTCTTGTTTATGTATATGTATTATTTCAGAATAATAAAAAGCTTTCAATCGCATTAAAAATTAATCAAGTCAAATCTATTACAGTTATTATATGATATCACAAGTTATAGACATAGACCTACAGGTCAATTATTTAAGTAGATGTCATGTAGGGTACCTAAATTTTCATTCTTATAGACATTATTTCTACTAAATAACCCACACTATTTATTTAAATTATGTTTGTGATAATTTGGAACCATTGTTCAATTTATCATCCTTATGAATAAAGATATTATTCTAATTTAATAAAGTCAATAAATAATGAAAGCAAAGAACAGGTCAGAGGGTATAGTCAACTCACATATTGGTTTGTAATTAATGTTTCATGTTTAAAATCTATTTATATCATTTAACTTTATTCAAAAATAACTTTCAAATATGTGAAAATCTTGTTGAAACTATCTAAAAAAAAGAATTCCCTGAAAATTTGATCTTAATATTATCTCTTAGTACTCAAGTACTCACCCACAGCGTAAAATCAAAGTCTCTGACCAGTTGTGCTGATCAATCAAACTTTGATGATATATTTTTAAAATATTTATATCTCAGCTGCATTTAGTGCTATAAGATTGTTCTAGCAGACAGTAAAACCCTTTTTTTAAATTGGCTGTTAGTGCCTATTCTACCTCCTTTATCTAAATACAAACAAATACATACAAATTTTATTTAAAACTTTAGGAAATCAAGATTTTTATTGGTGTATTTAATGGGTTACAATCCATGTGTGCACCTGTTTATAATTGGGCTAGACAGCAAATTAATAAATGTTTTCATTTATTTATTTATTATTAGTAAATAATAGCAGACTATGATGATGTATGTTTATAAAAGGAAATGTGTTTATAACAATAAATAATTGATAATGTAACTGTAGCTGTTCTATAAATATTTAACCTTTGATAAAATAGTTCATTTTATAATTTTTGGATTAGAAAATATTTTATTAAAAACGTTTTTTTATTATAAATTCCAGGAATTCCAAGATTACATTTTATCTTTATTAATTTACAGTAGCGGTGGCATCCTTTATAGATTATAAATAAAATTGCATTGTTATTAACATGAAGAAATAGTGACAACCACAATGTAAATAATATTACTGATTATTTTGATATTAGAGTAATGAACTTTTAGGCAAGGCAGATATTTGTTATCATCTAAAGTCTGGAGTAATAACAAAACATACAATCATTATCTTGCAACACCCAAACAGTGAATTCTTGCTCAGTTTCTGACTATGATGATATTGTTTTAGGGAACAGTCTTTGTCGAGGATTAGGCATAAAGAGAGATGTCTTGACAATTTACCCTATCATCACAAACAATGGCTAAAAAAATACAAAGAAGACTTAGAACAAATTACAAAGTGTATAGAGAAAAATTCAGAATTTATTCCACTTGTATTACGTCAAGCACACTGTATATTTGAAAATGCATACTCTGGTGATGCAACATCTCATTCTGAACAAGAAGTGGGAACTCTGTCTGAAGGCCTTGATAAAGTACATACATATTTTTTTCATTTTAGAATATGTACCCTTATTTACCAATCAAATAATTTTATAAATATGTAGTATATCACATTATATTTCAAACATATCCTAATTGTAATTGTCATCATACACCACTGAGTTTTTCAAAGGTTCTAGAAAGTAATATGTTTTCACAGTAATTGATTAAATGAAAAGTTATGTAAACATGTCTACAATCTACAACAGTAGTTGAACCATATTATTCTCGGGAATAATATTGACATTTTCTATTAAATGCAAAATCAATTATTGAAAGTGTAATCTCACTTTCCTACATATCAGTGAAAAAATCTATAATATAGTTATTTATGATATGAGTGTTAAAAGTGAGGTTTTATTTTGTGAGTGAAAACGTTTGTGAAATGAGCGGAGCGAATTGAACAATTTCACGAACAAAATAAAATCACTTTTAACACAAATACCATACAATGTTTTTTGTACAACTTCCCTATTTTGATAATGAAACGAGCGAATTTGCAATGACAATAAATTCAAAATGACTTTTAGTATTCAAATAATCAAAAGATTGATGTGAATGGCAGACGTTTACATAGCAGCGTGCTAAAAATATTTTTAACACTAGTGTTAAAAGTATTTTTAACACGCTGCTATGTAAACAATCGTTTTTAACATTGTTTGCTATCATTAAAAGTGTCACTTTTAATGACAGTTGTACAAAAATAATTTTTTCTATTTATTTAAGGTGCAAAGTGTATTCAAACAACTTATGCGAGACTGGAGCTCCTTGGGCGCCCCAGAACGTAAACAGTGTTACCAACCAATTTTTGAAGAAATATTTGCTAACTATCCCCAAGACAAATTCGATAGGAGTAATATAAAAGTTCTTGTACCTGGAGCAGGTCTCGGAAGACTTGCTTTCGAAATAGCTTCTAGAGGATTCTTTTGTCAAGGAAACGAATTTAATCTTTTTATGCTGATCGTATCATTTTTTATATTGAATCTATGTAAAAAAGTTGATGAATATGAGATACATCCATGGATTCATCAATATTGCAATAATCTTAAAGCCGAAGATCAAATGATAGGAGTCAGGTAATTACCATGACGACAAAGAGTTGACAGTATTTTGCTTAATATAGGGTGTCAAAGAAAAAGGGCCACCTAAATTATTTACATGGACTTTCACCATGGAATAACATAAATATCTGGGAATATCAAACTTGTGTTGATATTTATCTGGAGACTAAAAGTAGCCACAGAATTCTTACAGGAAATGGCTTTTGACTAATTTTTTTTAGATGCAGTAGACAAGAACAAAAGTGTTCATATCTTCAAGGTCTGATCACGCTTAATTTTCGAGATACAGCACACCAAAGTTGAACCTTTTGTACCATATTGCAACTTTAATTATTATTGTCAACTTTGGCATTTCTTGATGTGCACCACCATATTTGACGATAAATAACGCTGCAATAAGGTACGAAAAGTCGAGCAAGTGATCAAATCTTGTAGTTATGAACATGTTTGCTCTACTTGTTGAGAACTACTAAAGTTTTATTTTATTTTTCATTTTAGCCCAGTAAATGACGGCTGATGAACACCTGAAGTTCTAGTTATTTAAGCAAAAAGATCATACTATGTCAGCTGAATATTTACTGAACTATTTGCTTGTTTAGAGTTGATCTAGTCTAATAAATTGATTATTTTTTCACTTATTTTTTGGGAACCAAACCACAATAATGTTTTTTTAATTTTCTATTTCGACGTTTCGGTTGCGTTCCAGCTACCGTTGTCAAGATTAACTAATAATAAAATAATTTTTGGTCCCTATCTGACACAACGAAAAAAATATGACAACTAGACAATCAATAATATTTTGAAGTTTAAGACTACAGAACTTTGTTGTCAAATTTTATTAAGGTTCATTCATAGTAGATCACATCTCTGGTAAAATGTGAAATAAAATATTTTATTTTATGACATTCTAAAGATATGATAGTCCACTAGAAATGGAATCCAGTGAAGTGGACGTTCCAGGAACGGTTTTTATTGGGATAGCGCTTTTTTCGCTTATTTTGGAAATGTTGTTAATAAAACGCGTTTGTTGTTACTTTTTTGTGTATGATTATTTTTGTTTTCAAAATATACGTATAACTCAGTTTGGTGATTTTGTGTATTTAAGTGTAGTCAAATTTGGTTACCAATGTTAGAAAGAGAAATTTGCAATAATCAATTACCTGCGTTATCAGGATAGCATCATAAGTTATTATCCATGTTTTCTTATGATTTATCATTGGAATAGTTGTTAATTGATACACACTTCAATACACAAAATCACCAAACTGAGTCATACATATTTTGAAAACAAAAGAATCATACACAAAAAAGTAACAACAAACGCGTTTTATTAACAACATATCCAAAATAAGCGAGAAAAAAAGAGCGCTATCCCAATAAAAACCGTTCCTGGAACGTGCACTTTACTGGATTCCAATTCTAGTAGACTATCATATCTTTAGAATGTCATAAAATAAAATATTTCATTTCAAAATCTATTTATTATTATTATTATTATTATTATTACATGATAAGGGCAGAGGATCAAGTCCTGATATGTGATCTACTATGAATGGACCTTAATAAAATTTGACAACAAAGTTTTGTAGTCTTAAACTTCAAAGTATTATTGATTGTCTAGTTGTCATATTTTTTTCGTTGTGTCAAATTATTTTATTATTAGTTTATTATTTTATTATTAGTTAATTATTTTATTATTAGTTAATCTTGTCAAACGTCGAAATAAAAAAATAAAAAACATCATTGTGGTTTGATTCCCAAAAAATAAGAGATAAAATAATAAATAATGCCACAAGGAACTTACAGAAGATAATAAATTTGATGTGTTATTTATAGATTTCCAGATGTAATTCCGACCCCTACACCAGAAAGTGGATTTTCCATGACAGCTGGAGATTTTTTAGAAGTTTACACACATAGTGATGAATGGCATTGTGTTGCTACTTGTTTTTTCATCGATTGTGCTCCTAATGTCGTACAATTTATAGAAAAAATTTATCTGATATTAAAACCGGGAGGTCTATGGGTTAATTTAGGACCTCTGCTTTACCACTATTCAGACATGAAAAACGAAAAGAGTGTCGAACCCAGCTTTCAAGTTGTTATGCAGGTAAAAATGTTTCCATGTTCAAATCTAGAACTCCAATATATCCACACAAAAACGAAAAACAATTACTAAACGGGAATAATCTGTCATTTAAAATTTTCTGTCCTATAACAAACGTCACTCTTGTTACCAAACAAATTTTTTCTGCCTCACTTTCCATCACCACCACCAGTTTATTGAAAAAATTCGTAAAAATTAATATTTTTATTACATAATTTTTTCAAATATTGCGATTATTATGCTATGCTTTATTTAGTCAAAAAACATCTAATACAAAGTAAATACAGTTTCACAAAATAATATATGTATAAATAATAAATAAAAGTTATTAATCTAAGCACTCATTCATAATTGTAACTGTATCTATTATATTTAGAGAAGAATAGTAAATGAATGCATCATCTGCAAATAAGTGAAATAAACATCGAGTCTGAACGTCTGCAATATCATTGATATAAATCAAAAAAGTAAGGGACCTAGGACACTTCCTTGTGGTACACCTCTTCTTATTTCCAACTCCTTTGACACAAAGTTTTGAATTTTGACCTTTTATCTTCTATTTGTTGAATAATTTGAAATCCATTCTAATACTGTACCACTAAACCCTGCTCTTTCTAATTTCTTTAAGAGTCTATTCCTGTCGACCGTTTCTAATGCCCTTTGGAGGTCCTTTACCATAAATTTGTTTTTGTATTGGTTACAGGTTATCAAGAAAGTTGGATTCGAATTAGAGAAATGCCAGACTGATCTGAAAACGAAATACTGTCAGAATCCCAAGTCAATGCTACAATATGAGTATGACAGCGTATTTTTCGTTTGCAGAAAACCGATCTCGATTAATCATCAAAATGATTCAACTGACGTTTATTGTGATATAGATAGTAGCTTTAGTTCATAAAAAAAATTATCTCATTAGTGTCACAACATGATGAAACTACAAATTAACACTGATGGTAGTTAGTATATTATGTTACATACTCAATTGCAGCGAAATTGTTGGTTTTTTGCAACTGTATATTTTAGTAGATAAGTGAATTGTGGCAATAGTTGTTTTTTTTTTAAATCTGCCACAAGATTATAAAATAGAAAAAATAAGTGCCTTGTTAGTTTTTGTGTGTATTAAAAATGTTCTTCAACAAATACTAGTGATAGTGAGCCAGTATCTTTAATCATTCATTTATTCATTCTTCTCTGTGCAATATCAGAACGGATTTTTTGAATTTCTTAAAATAGTTGTAGCTAGTACACTTTTCTAGTCAATATTAACCAACATTCATATTGCGTTTGATCCTGAGGTAAATTGGGAGATATTTAAGTTGTTTCGAGGAACGTCATACCAAAAATATTGTTCTCAATATTCATAAGTTGGTGACAAAATGGATGCTTCTGATAAATAATTCAACATGACTGTCTATAGTGATGAACAATAAACCAAAGGTCACAAATGTGTTTAATGTTTACCTAACCTTGAGAGAATCAAATGAAATATAATAACTACTCACATCAACATTACTTCTCAACTAAAATTAAGATAAAAACATGTACTTGAATTTACTGTTTGGACCCTTTGCAGAATCTACACATGTTACTTTTTAAATGAAACCAGCCGATTTTAATTGAATCTACTCTATTGAAAAAATATTTGTGGTTAATAGTTGCCCATTATTTTAAATTTGGCATTATTGTGCAACGTTTATAAAAAAAACTTATACTTGAGATCTATTATCATGCTAGAGTCATTAATAACCGAGTCATCCGAGTTTAGTAATCATGTGTCGTCCGAAGAAGAGCACGGTGTAGCATAAGTAGGTCTTTACTCTTTGAAATAAAATAAAAATAAGTTTTCACTCCGTACTTGTATTTATTTTGGGCTTTAAATGTGCACCTAACTTTCAACGCAAGTGATAATCCAATGGAAAATGATTCTTTCATCTATCCGTTTGGTTTGAGACTAATTTTAAGCAAATCAATTAGAAAGACCATCACAAACAGTAGACACTGAAACTACCACTTGTTCCACGCACAAGTAGCGTTGATTTCATGGTAGAAAATGGTTGTTATTTATTGCGTCAAAGGTTCCGATTTATATTTGCATTTGATACTGTGAATGTGGATAAGATTATGAACAAACTGTTTAATATGGGATTCAGAGGTGTTGCTTATAAACTGTTAAAAACGTACCTAACAGAGAGAAAATTATACACAAAATTAGAAAATAATCAAAGTGATGAGTATAATATAAATATTGGTGTGCCACAGGGGTCAGTGGTAGGACCTATACTGTATACTGGACCTATACTATATGTATGGTAGGACCTATACTTTAGATATTTTACCTTTGCTGACGATACCGCACTAGTATATTCAAATAACTGTCTTGAAACATTAGAGCAAACAGTGAACGATAACCTAAACAAATATTACCAATGGCTACTGATATTGAAAAAACTGTATATATGGTGATAAAGCACAAAAACAAACCAAATGGGACAATACAAATGTTTATAAACAATAACTTACTAAAAGAAGTCGTAGTTTAAAAATACTCAGGACTGTTGATCGATAATAAACTTCAGTGGACAGAACATATCAACAAAGTGATAACAAAAATTTTTTCAATGACTGGTGCATTAAAACGCTGTGCAAAATAAATAAACCTCAATGTCAAAAAAACGATATATTACAGCTACATTGAATCACATATAAGATATCTCATACCATGTTGGGGCAATGCATCACAACAATTGATCAACAAATTAGGAAGAGCACAAAACTAATCCATAAAAGCCTTGTATAACTTATATCGACTAACTTCCACAAACATTGTCTATGAAGTAACGGGATTCCTGAAAATAGAAAAAATCATTACACTTGAACAAGTTAAACTTCTACATGGAATCTTGAATAAATACATAGTATGTAATACCACCGTGGACACAGTGGGAGATACAAATAATCACAATACAAGAAATTCTGTCAGACTGAAACAAAAATACATGAGAACAAAGAAAAATCAGGATACACCTATCTATAGAGGAGCCCAACAATACAATAAGCTTCCTATAGATATCACAAACATTTCTTCTAGGACTAAATTCAAAAAAGCTTTAAAAAAGAAAAACTGTATTTGATCATTTAGATACCTGATTAGAAAGTAGACTGTTTTAGTATTATATTTTACCATGTTGTTTTCAAACTATAGTAACTCCAACATGTTTTTGTTGAACTATTTTTCTTTACCTTTACAATCTATCTTTGTGTTTCATATTGTTATTATTTATGTTTTGTAGTTTATTATATTAATCAAAGAATACTTTGTTGACCGTAACACCAGATCTATTCTGATTATTGGCCAATTATATGATTAAATAAATAAAAAGAAAAAAAATTGATTTGCCCCATACTCACTAAATTTTATTTTCTCTCTATTTGTGTGTGTTTTAGTTTTTTTGGCCCTGGTTTTCAACCAATTAGCCAGCTCTATAATTTTTATAATGTCTCTTGTTAATTTTTCTTCTCCCTTTGATGTCGTGACTGCTTTTGTGACATTAATGAGATCAAATGAATTTTACATAATATATATTAAGTTTCAGTACTTTTGATATGGATTGTTTTTCGTTTTATGACGTTCTGTGCTATTATTTGATATGGTTCATATCTTTACTATTGTATCATTTACTGTATTGAAAATACTTCTTGTATATTAAAATTGTTCTTAATACTTAGTGGTTCAGTGGTTGTGTGACGGGGTCCGTCAATATCAAACTATTGCAAGAATTCATGTTTTCCAACGAAGTCGCAATGTATATTCAAAAAACATGATTATAATCTATTATATAACAGCTCTTTGCTGTTCCAAAGCTCGATTTATTCAATTCTTGAAATTCATAGGTAATAGCTATGAATAGACCGTCAATCCGCTGCAAAAAAGCGTGATGATAGTTAAACGTATGCCTCCTTGAGATTCGGTAATTTTGCTCATTTTCATTAACAATCAAGCGAAATAAATAGTTGCCCGTGGGGGAAACGACAGATAATTTAATTGTTTATTGCAATGGAAAATTGCATTTTGCAATTTTAGTTTCAGGTGTGCCAAGACACCAAACGTTAGTTTATGAAAAAAAATTCATCGCAAAATGACCGGCATACGAGCAGCGTGCAACTTAAGGGCTGGCACACTCCCTTAAAAGTGTAACAAATTATACTATTGAATTTTATTTTTGACTTAAAATATTGTGAATTTAACTGTGGTAACAAAGTAATACTTTCAACCCTTACTACGTGGAATATTTCCATAATTCTAATGCAGTAGAATTTCATGTAGACACTCTGATCTATGACTGATTAAAACTTTAAGCAACAATGAGGTATGCAGCTGAATAGGCAATAATGTATGATTAGTTGCATACGTATTAGAGAGGTAACTTTTTCAGTAGGTGGCAGCATCGAACATATTATGTAGTGAGTGACTTGTTTATCTAGTATTCTATGAGTGATTCTTCTTTCTCTTTTTATTGGGTGATACCTCAGAGGATAATTTGCCGAACACTCCGAGAATTCATTTCCATGATTGGCACAGAACAGAAATGAATTTCTATGATTTTTAGAATAAACTAACCCATAGAGTACTCTATGAACTAACCTAATTTTTGTTTTGGTGAAATCTAGATATCTAGATCAAAATAATCTACGCCTACTGTTAAATTATATATTTATATTTACCTTTTTTATATTTTAATATTTCAAAATGATGCAACAATATATGAAAGAATTAGAGCAAGTAAAAATTTCTCCAGATATTTGATAACTTATATCTGATTGCTATCATATTTTTAAGGAACCTTTTGATGCTGAAGAATTTGTAGAACGATTAGCTTGGAGAACCCTAGCAGAATCTAAAAGTGATGGAGATGAAATTAATCCTTCCCTCTTACACGAGTCCTTTGTGCAAGCTATCAAGTAAATGTTTTAGAGCTTCAAAAGCTACAATAAGTAAAATATCTAACAGTATGAATTTAACTCTATTTCATATTGTGACTGCACATTTCAAACAAAAACGTACAATTTTTATGTAAAAAATTTATTAAGAATGTTATGTATTTTTGGAAAATTGAGTTTGTTTATCATTTAGCTTAATTTATTAATTACAGAGATCTAAATTTACTACATGAGCGTCAACAGAAAAAATGTGAAAAACTGGAAGCAGCAGTCAGGGAAGATGAAGCAACATTTTTTCAGGAAATATATAATTTATTGGAAAACAACAAGGTGAGATTTAATATATTTAAGTTATCCTTGCTAAAAAGAATTTGCATTCTGTGTGTACTGGAACTTCCAGTAGCATAAGATATATTCTAAATTTGAAAATATCACTGTTTAGGATGTTTGATAAATATAAATATACAGTGAATAATTTATATTATTTTTTAGCAAGCTATGGAAACATTTCAAGAATTAGATGGTAAAATTAATCATGTAGCAACAAAAGTGCTTCATTTAGGTGATCAACTAGATAGTGTTAATGGACCTAGATCAAGAGTTGTAGATGCACTGAAGTTGATGATTCATGTAACTGAATTTTTATCAGAAGAATCAGTTTTATCATCTATATTTACAACTCCTGAATTGGTAAGTCATTTATTTCATATGTTCAGAAACATTATTCTAACATATGAAAAATGCTAAAGATCCACAGTGCTCTGCAGTAAATCGCAATGTTTTACAATGCCCTACAGAAAAATTTCAATATGGAATATGAAAAACGCAGATGTACTGTTGAAGCTAGCATCTCACTAATCAATAAAAGAGTAGTAAAAATTCATGAAATATGTCATTTCTCTCTTGAAATTCCCAAAAATCTATCTTTTTTCAGATAGATGAGGCTGCAGACATTATTCAGAAGTTGTATTTAATATCTCAGGATCTACCACCCAAGTAAGTCAAATAAAAATAGTAAATAATTCGTCACAATTGAAAAATTGGCTATGTGAACATGAAGCAGCCTATTAGGGACAATGTTATTTATATTAAATTCTTTTAGATCACAATTTTGATGTATATTTATGTCTAAGATAAGTTATTAGATTCTAAACATGTCAATTCCCTTCAAGTACTACTTCTAATTTATTGCTAATATTATTTTTCATCCTTACAAGCTTGAAGTTTGGTCATTCTACTAGTTATAGTTAATCACTTTTGTGGTTTTTATTTTAGATTTGACATTGCTAAGAGAAGGATAGAAAGAAAATACTCTGATATTGAAAAAGCATTGATTGAGGAATTTGTCTTAGCTATGGATAACGAAAATTTAAATAGAATGAAGGAAATAGCAACAGTATTATCACAATTTAAAGGATATTCCCAATGTGTTGATGCTTATATAGATCACAGTCAAATGGTATGTAATAAATTAGTTTAAAATATATGACCAGATATCATATTAATATATTGAGGGTGCACTGTTTACTTTCAAACATATACCAAATTTATTAAATATAAATGAATATTTTAATTAATCTTTGTAGCGAAAAGGGATTCACAATACATATTGTATTTTTTTAGGGATGTTTATCGAGTAAAGATATTTTTGTAAATTTCCTAACTTTGTGCAAATACAATAATGAAATAATATTGAAAGTATTCAGTAACCCAGAACAAGTAATGGCAAAATTTGTATTAAATATATACCAACTGAAATTGATAGAATACATTGAACAAAGGTTACATTCAAAGCTGGGCACATATGGTTATTTGCAAACATTATATGAACTGCATTCTAAGTAAGTTTACATATAAACATTATTAAAATATGGCAAGGAGAGATCTTTGAAAACCTTGAATGTTCATTAAATTTTATAAAGTGGTAACTAAAATCCAACAAAACCAGCTGGAATTCATTGCCTAAGCAATGCATTGGAATGGTGTAAAATGCAACTAAATGGTTTTGTGCCTTGCAGGAGTGTTTCTATATCCTCGATTTTACCTTATACTGATGTGTAAGTTGAACTGCAAAATAACATTATCATCTCATGGCTAAGCCAAGAAATACCCTGGAAAATAGATTCTTATTTTGTCAAAGATCTCTTCTTGTAGTTATGGTCTAATATGGTTTTTAATTGTATCTGTAATAATTGTATTGTTTTAAGGACTAATCAGTTATCTAATGATCTAAGTGTTTTCAATATGGGAAATGACAAGAACTATTTGGCAAAGCTAACAACAAATATTTTTAACAAATATATCAATGATTATATAACGTAAGTATATGGATAAACATTAATTTCATTTGTAGTAAAAGTTAATTCTGCATTAAATTATTTTAGAATGGAATTAAAATGCCTAAAAGAACGATGTTCTGCGAATTTACAAAAATACTACGAGTCAAAAAATCATCAAAAGAAACAAATACAATCTGGAGGGTGAGTTGGATTTTATTTCACAATTTAAATATAGTTATACTAAAAACATGTTATCAGTGTATAATAAAAGTACATTTACATCTGACATTTGTGACAAGTGTCAAAATGGCTGACATTAAATTGCAATGGCTGTTTATATTAACTAGGTATATAATATAAATTCTGACATAGCAGAAGAAGTGTGTATATTGATTTTGATAGAATTTTTTTTATCTGTTTCACTATTGGGAGAAGTATAATTCGATAGATGGCGCTCTGAAATGTCAACGTCATCTTACCAACGAGTAAAACAAATCAGCTGCCGTATAAGCCCTTTGATATTTAATTGGTTTTATTTTTGCTGTTTTAGTTATTTTCAGTGTGTGTTTTGTAAAAATTTTGTTTTTTCTTTGATTGTGCTTTAGTATTTTGTGTTGTTAAACTAAATTTTGACTCCTAATATTTTTATTTTTGGAGTAATATGTATGGTTGATATTTGTGAAAAGTACAACAAGCGTTCAACTAACTGTTTAGTGTTAGGTCTGATTTCGTGTTTTTATTTTATTTTCGATATAGTCATATCTACAAAAGTTGCTGGGAAGGTAGGTTTGTATTGAGTAATATTTTAAATCTTTAATACCGACTTATTTTTTCTTTGATCTGCAATGAAAACAAAAAATAGAATAACATAACCTCTTCCATAATATCTCTGATTATATAAGAATATTACCTCAGAATTGATGACAGTTGAGTTAAATAGAAAAACACAGTTTTAAACTTGTCACTGACACAAAATTAAACAAATAATGTACGAAGTTACGATAATTACGTTGCTTTGCATATAATACAAAAACAATGCAAAACGAATTATTTTACTCGTTGCGACAGTTAAAATTTTTTCCGCCAGAGGTCTCATTGAATTCTACTCCGCCCAATTGTGACACAACAATCTATGTTTCCAGATCTTGATTTATTTTCAACATTATTCACATTATTTTGGTGTGATACAAATATTGGCAATCAAGCAATCAACAGAAGAGACGCCACTAGTCTTTACGCAGGTTCTCAATTAAAACTTTTTTATTTTAGCTTCCAAGATCTCCGTAGAGATCTTCAGGCGGTGATAGGAACCAGAGCGAATATTAACATTGCCCAAATAGAAAATTACGGTGGGGAAACATTTCTTTCCGAAGAATTAGCCATTACCATACTTCAAGATACAAGACATGCCTTTCAACGATGTCAGTTGGTAATTTATTTATTACTTCCTCGATTATTTCCATAGACAATGAAACGTCCAAAATTATAGTTCGCAATACTCCACTGGTTCAAGCTTTTGTGGTATGCAAATAGGTGGCGCTGTTTTTTACGAAGTTGGGGGGCTTAAAAAATAATGACACAAATGATCACTTTTCATGCTCTCATCGAACTAATTTTTATATGTACTTGTGCTTCTCAGAGTTGTCTCTGTTATTTCTTGCTTTGTTTTTTTAATATGTTATTAATCTTTTGCACATCTCAGTTGATGTAAAACTAGATTAAAATAGCCGGAAGATGGCGTTGATAAGTGGATTTAGATAGATTGCTATAATAAACCCCTGAAAATACTAACAACACAATGTTAAAGTTAATAAGAAACTGTTTTTGTCTTCAGTTATCGAAACCCACAGAACGAGCTGGAAATGCTGCACAAATTTTAGACAGATTGATAAATAGTCTGTTAGTAGAACACGTCGATTATGCTGTAGAAATAGGATTACAAGCTGTACCTGTAGTAGAGGGCGCTAAGAACCCACCGACTTTGTATTTCTTCAGTGTCGTCCATCACAGTAATAACATTATACATTTGGTTGAAAAACAATTTATGGATTTGTTGGTACCTTTGGTCGAGTAAGTTTCATTTTGAAAATTCTTTTTGAGTATTGGTACACGCGCAACGTCCAGCTTCAATTGGCCCACCGTATTAAATATAATAGCGTGTCATTTAAGCTAATAGAGATAAAATTACTCATTCTTATTTTGAAAGTAGCATTTTAAAAACCTATCACCTGGAAAAATTAATTATTCATTTATACGTAATATAAGTAAGTTCATTCTATAACTGAGTCAGTTCACGTTTATTTTTGATAAACGCTTCAATTCTTCTTTAAACATATACTGGAAATGTCATCGAAAACCTAACCTCGTAGGTTCCAAATCCTAGTTTTCTGGCTTCTATAAGGCATGTCCACGACAGTTGACAATAATGACAATACCTTGGTGGTAAAACAATAAACACGATCAATAATTATCAAACAACTATTAACATATATTGTATCGCTGCTGCGCGGGTAAAAGAGGTCAATTCAATAATGCTGAAAGTCGGAGAAAAAATATGGTGTCAAAAGGAATAATTCAAGATAACTCAGTATGCACATGAACTTCACTCACATTAAGCACAATTAGATGGGCGACCAGTTTCACTTCAAATGACTTGGCTCTCTCTGCACAATAACAGAAACTTCAAAATTATAAGCTATACTGACTTGACTTCAGTTTCACAAAAATTTGACTTAACCCCAGCAGCGATATATTATTAAATATGTGAGCTCAACAATTAATAGATACAATACGTAATTAGTTGTGAAAAGAGCGATATTGTTCAACAAGCGTAATATTTGCCAAAACGAGCGCTAGCGAGTTCTGCAAATTACGCGTGTTGAACAATGTCGCTCTCTTCATAACGTGTTTACGTACAACGTTTTATCTAATTCCGCGCTTTCATAATTTTCAATAAAATCTTCAATTACAATGATAATATTGAAGTGGAATCAAATGGTGTTAGAAGTATTGTTACTATGGTGTATTCACCCAGAAAATTGACTTACTTTAAATAGCTGAGTCCTGAATAATGTTTTCAATGTTTATAAATCTCAAAATACTATTGAATTAAAATAATGGGTTAATTGTAGTTTAAATAATGAAATAATTGTCAGTTTTGACAGTACCTACCTAATTAATAAATTATTCTTTGAAACTCATGTGGTATCTCTATGTTGAAACAAACAGTTACGTAAAGTTTTTACATAACTACTTTTCATAACTGATATATGAAGGTTGTGAAAAATGTGACGTTACCTAACGTCAAGGAGTGACGTAAAGTGTCACATTTGATAGCGGAATTAGATAAAATAACTTTAAAAGTACACTCACACTAAAGCAAAACCAACTAAATTCAAACACGATCTATCATTACACTATTAGAACGCTTTGTTTATTGTTTTACCACCAGGCTATTGTCAAAATAGTATATGACGTCACGTGGGCACGCCCTATAGGACATGTCCACGACAGTTGAAAATACCCCTGTTGTAAAAAACAATAAACAATAGACACGATGAAAAATTATCAAAAATATGCAAGCTCAACGATTGAAATAACTTTAAAAGTACTCTGAAGCAAAACCAACTAAACTCAAACACGATCTATCATTATAAATCAGCATAACCTCACTATTAAATACCACGTGTTCTGAACGCTTTGTTTGTTTTACCACCGGGTTGTTGTCAAAATAGTTTGTGACGTCACGTGGACATGCCCTATATGACATGTAGACTTGCAAAAAGTTCTTCCAACAATGACTCCAGAGTACACTTTTAAATTTTATATGTGGGCCAACTGAAGCTGATTTTGGGCTCGTAGTTATAGAACCCTCATTTTTTTAATAATAATAATAAGGAGCGCCTGAGTAGACTTACCATTGTGAAAATTGTTTTAGGAATACTCCAAAACATAGTGATTGTTTGCAGAAGAAAAAATTCGTCTTGGAGGATACAGAACGTAAAATTAATACGGGTCTAGATAGGTCAGTAAGATTTTTAAAAATGTTGATAGAATATTCAAGTTAGCTTATGTGGTTTTAGGTGTCTAAACGCGATTTCAACGTGGGTCAAACTATATCTTCAAACAGAACAAAAAAAATCGGATTTTAAACCGGAATCCGACGATTTTGATACCGTCGCATCGCCTGTAAGTTGTTAGCTTTTTAAATGTTATTTTGAAACAATTTTTTATCAACTTTTAATCTAATTAAAACTTCTGTATGTTCCTTGTGGTATATTATTCATCCTTTTTTTAATTTCTTGGGAAATTAAACCACAATATTTTAAATTTTTGATTGTCTAGTTGTCAAATTTTTTCTGTTGTGTCAGTTAGGGATAAAAATTAATTTCTACTTATTTTTTCTTGACAACGGTAGCTGGAACGCTACCGAAACGTTGAAATAAAGAATTTAAAAATATTGTGGTTTAATTTCCCAAGAAATTAAAAAAAGGATAATTAAAACTTATCTTAATTTTTTTCTGACATTTTTCAATTCGTTAACTTTATTCTCCAAACTCCTTTGTCTAAAGTCGGTTCGTTCTGATGAAATACCGCTCGAAAATGAAATCACATGCGTATAGAATGACATAGGCAAGCATGGTATAAAGAGGACAGATATGTCATTGCACTTATAGTTCGAAAAAGCCAATAGAATTGCACATATTTACTAATACATTCACAGCCATTATGCCATTTTTTTGAGACTCCCTTCAAGTTATTTGTTCTAAACTGGTGCAAATATCGGATCTATTTCAAATGATTGGGGAGGGAATATATCCAAGGCCATTTATTTGCTTTGACGATACCAATCGTTATAAACATAAAATAATTATTGCACTTGTCGAGTTTCATTAACAAATCAAATGTTTGTAGGCCTGCAAAAATGTTATTAACTACGTAAATGGTATTATAAAAGAAGTTAAAGCTAATTTAGATGGTAACAATGTCACTGCTATATTACAAGAAATGGGCGTTAGATTACATAGGGTGATATATGATCATATGCTGCAATTTCAATACAACACAGCAGGTAAGATGATGCTCAAAACATATCGAGATATAATAAAATTGTTTTCCTATAACCACTATGCAAAACACACTTTTCAACATACATTTTTATATGTAAAACACACTTTTTGACACAAATTTTTATATGCTAACGACACACATTTTTATATGCAATGCATGCCTTTTCTTTCTTATGACATTTCATAATAAATGACTTTGAATAAAACACTTATATAATAAGTAACTCATTAATTTGTTCTTCTCCTACAGGTGCAATGGTAGCCATTTGCGATTTAAATGAATATCGACACTGTACAAAAGCATTAGGTGCTTTGGTAACTGAATTATTCGATACTTTACATGCACTATGTAATCTTCTTCTTGTTAAGCCTGAAAACTTACAACAGGTTTGCTCTGAAGATTCATTGGTAAGTTATCAAAGGCTTAGGTTTCCTAATCCTACTTTTTCAAGTCAGTAAAAATAGTGTAAAGATTGAAATTAATTATCAAAGCTAAAGCTTTTGGGTTTTATTCTGAACATCAATCTTCAATTGATTGATATCTTTTGATGTTTGCTAGAGCTAATAGCTCAAGGGTAGATGTTTGGTATTTTTTTCTCAATCTCACTTAACAATGAATTATTATTTCAGGCAAAACTGGACAGAGCCATTCTTCATAATTTTGTACAGCTTCGTAGCGATTTTAAGGTTCAAAAACAAACTATTTTAAAAGTGTAGTAAAAAAAAAATAAAAATAATACCAAATACGTTTAATGTTTCTCTAATACTATTATACCCTTATGAATAGCTTACTTTTGATTCCTATGGCAGAATTACATAAAATGGAGATTCCTCAAAATAGGGAACAAGGCAATCAATAACAGACTTACACTTAAAATGACATTTTATTGAATATTCGTATGATTAAATATTTCTTAAATAATCTAATAAAAAAACAGTTCACAGATCGTCAAATTTCAACTTATAAAAGTATCTACATACTTAGTAATCTGGACTTTTCAGATTTAAAAGTATCAATCAGTATGCATCATTCCATTGTAAAGGAATGTCAGAATTAAAATTAGAAGAGTGTCTGCATGTAGCTGAAATACCATTAATACAAAATCAAAGGAGTGGCGTTTTAGCAGAAAAAAGAAAGTAAATCATTCCACTTAATTACAAGTTTTTATCTGTTAACATTCATTTAAAAAGACTAGTCTTATTTAAGAGAAAACTATAAAGAAAAATGTTTCATTTTTGAAGCTTTAAAAAAATAGATTGAACTAATTCAAGGATGAAGTGAACATCCAATTTGAGATCAAATTTATGGACTATGCATCATCATTTTGCTTATAAAGCATGATGTTAAATTTTATTCAATAGCATAACTTTGAATTATCAGATGTACAAAAAAAGTTTGTTAGTAATTCAATAGAATATTTCATGGTACTCCTATAAAACATTTTTACTTTATATGTTTCTTACAAATTATAAATTGGTATCAAAAGACAGGAAACTTGTGTATCTCATTTCAGCTATTAGCGCATCCGATATCTATTAACTTCAAGTACTTCCCCAAGCTCTCCCTTAAAATTTAGTTCAATAACAAAATCTAGATCTCTGTTATTTCGAGGATTTGGTTTCATAGTGAAAACACCGTGTATTTCTTCGTTTTTCTTTACGGTCATGTAATCTTCAAAGTAGAATACAGTCTGCTTCCAATGTGTATAAGGTGCATCAGGAGCAGTAGTGAAACCTATACGTTTGTGGCATTTGGTAAATTCAACAGTAAAATAGGTAACTAGAGCTTGAACGTAATCGTTTCTTCTCACAGTAAGCATGAATGGCGAAGAAAATTCCAGATCTTCTTTTTTCACAGTATATAAATCAACTTCTTTTATTAAAGCTGGTCCTGTAACTACTTGTTTAGGATCCACTACATCAACGAGAGGTTCACTGATAGCGACTTTACGTATAGAGCTCATGTCAAAACCATACACATCATCCCACCAATTAATTTTTTCATCTTTGTATTGTCTATCTTCAATGGCAGTTACGAACAATGAACACCTATCAGGAAATAGCAGTCCATCAGATTTTAACCACTTATCACGAGCAAAGAGAACTGTATCCAACATACTCTCATAGAATAAGCAATAACCCATCCATTCAGAGATAATAATATCTACTTTTTCAATGCCATCAGGTAAAGTGATTTCTTCCACCTTACCTTTAACAATTGTAATTATGTGATCTAGTTTATTTGCCTCAATAATTTGTTTTGCATAGTCCACTATATTGGAACATTCAACAGCAAGCACTTTTTTTGCACCTGCTTTAGCTGCAAACATACTCAGAATACCTGTACCGCAACCAATGTCCATCACTATTTTTCCCGCAAATAAATGTTTATTGTGATACATTGAATTCCTATATGTGAGTGTTCTAACTTCATCTTTCAACATTTCTTCATGGATTCCAAAATGTGCGTATGAGTCAAAGTAATAGTCTCTAGAAGTCATTTCATCAGCAGGTATATCTTCCATTTTTTCACCTTTACTAACGTGGTTGTTGATAACTGGGGTTGATGCTACTTCCATAGTCTCCATTTTATTTGAGTCGTTGTAATTCTGGAACGGAAAATGCGATTTTTCACCCGGCATTTTGTTCAACACGTGCAACAAAAAAAACTAATTACTATAAGGTTATCTTGGAAAATGACAGATGGTTTTGTGAGTAAACGTTTCTTTAGTACTACTTATAACAAAAAAATCAGCATTACCTTTTAGTAAGACGCGGAAATTTCTAAACTGGAAGCTTTTCTTGGCGCCGAACTGTAAACGATTGTTTGGCTTTTTAGAAGAAAGATGACATTTGAAATATGAACCTTTTTAAATCATTACAAAATCAGTTTAACCAACCGAACGTTTTCAAGCAATTTTTAGCGTTGAATATTTTATTTCGCGGCTAACTGTAATGGAATGCATTACGCAGCTTTAACCATTTTTAAGTGTGAGGGATTAATTAATATGTGAAGTTAATACTACTTTGTATTTTCGTAGGAACGATTAACATCGATACTATACTTGGCTTTTAAGAGATTTGTTATTTCAGGTTATTTTACAATATATACAAGTGCCAAGTGCGGCTCAAAATGTCTATATCCATGCCAAAGTCAACCGAATAATAGTACATTGTTTACCGGGTAGGATGAAGATTGCTAAGTCGAGGCGCAAGCCGAGACTTAGCAACACAGAGTCCAGGAATGTGGCTTTTCCTACGAGGTAAACATACTATTTTTCCGCAAATCGTTTAAAATTCGACAGATATTGATTGATTTAAAAAAAAACGCGATAATTTTATTCCCAAATAAATGGTGCTTTGAAATTCCTAATAAAATTACTTGGGTTACTATGGAAACGTATTGAGGTTGAATTGTCAAACTTGACGCTTATAAATTTAATTGCTGGTGTTCTCGAAAGTAAAATGATAAGTGATGATGAAATTTCCATTCCTGGGACTCCTCCAGAGCTGGTTGAGGCAGTGAATACTGCTTCATTAGAATTATTGCCAAAGAAATTTCTATCATTTATGTAGAACACTAACAACTGTACGGAAATATCATTTCCATACAGTAAGGAAATGACATTTCCTTACAGTAAGGAAGTCCTGACTTTTTCTTCAAGAAATTTTGACAAGAATGTCAAAATTTCCTAGCGATTTGCGGAAAATATTATTATGGATTATACAAGTATTAACCTCATTTATTACTTTGCAGAAATGCAAATCTATAGAAGATACTTAAAATTTTATAATGAATTTTTAGTGTAGGTATACTTTTCTTTCATTATAATTTCAAAGTTCTACGTTTTCATTTCCATTTCAAATAGTGCATGTACTTTTAATGCATTACATTGGATTAGAAGAATAACTGAATTTTTTTATTCCTAATCCAAATTTTAACATTTTTATCGATTTCAATTTGTTTGGTAATAAATAAGAGAGTTTACTTTCCATTAAAATTCAAGTGATAGGCGCTGCCACTGCGTTTACATGTTTGAGGGAATGGTTCAGATCAACATACTCTCAAACAAAACAAAAATCAAAAGTCTAAATTAAAGCGTGTTTGACTGATGAATATGTATTTAACTATTAATTATTGTGTTCTGAACACCAAATCCAAATCCTGACCTGCAGGCTTACCCCTCACCAAGGGTTTCGATTACAGCGCCCCTACTGGCAAACAATAAACACTGCATTGAACTGAAAATGGCGATTTTAATAAGTTGTGTGGATTCTGTTTTTAGTGACTACAGAGGGTGTTTCCTAGTAACATATGCTAGTGTTTATTTTAAGTGAACGTTAATTAAAAATTGTGGAAGATATCCAAGAATAAGTAAATTCAACACAAATAAAATGGAAAAAGAAATAGATTTAAAAACGGGCGATAAAGTTTTTCAAGATGACGTCGCTCAACAGAATGAACAGAGAACTGCGTACGCATCCGATATATCGACGAAAACAGCCGAAGGAGAACTTCCGCCAAAAAAACGGAAAACGCGACGCGGGAAGTCTAAAAGAAGACATCCATATTTAAAAAATCAAGGAAAATCAAATAAATTGGTGAAACCAGAAGCACCACATAACAGCAACCAATTTTTACTTGAGGACCATGCGTTAATGGAGGAGTTAGATAAAAATTTGATGTCCCCAAATGCTTTAAGAACCAGAGATTCTAGCTTTAGTGTAGATTCAGAGGGAGACTTTTATTCTTCACCAGATGATGGCCAACAGTTTTTAATTAAAGACTTTGATGACCAATATGAAACGGTTCAAGCTGAAAGACTCCAGAGTATGTCAAAATCAGAATTAATAGAGGAATATCTTGCACTTGAAGACAAACTTGATCAAGTAAGTATTATTTACAATCTATTGTCTGTAAATAACACATTTAAATATCCATCTAACAGCCTTTTCAGTAACTTATATTCTATTATTGATATTTATATCTACATTTTGAATTTAGCTACATCTTCTATAACTTTTTTTAGTTCAAGCTATAATTAAAGTATACTATCTAGTACTTTAAATATAGATATTTTGGAACGAACAAAATTCTTGGGTTATAGGCAAGTTATTTAATTGATAAAAACAATTAGCTAAATATCTTATTTGCAAATGTTGAAAGAGTTTAACATTTAATAATATTGAATAGAAATCAATATTCTTATCAAAAGCACTATAATAAAAGTTTTATTTGGAACTAATAATACTTCCAAACATTAAATTAGCAACATCATACATCTATTACATAGGGTCTTACATTTAATTTTCACAAAAACATGATATATACTTAGTCCATTATTTTGTATTATATATAAATTATTCCACTTAGATATAATTGACATATATATTTTACAGTTGACAAAAGGTCAGCAAAAAGAAGAAGATGATTCAGAGGATTCTAGATCTGACCTCAAACAAGAAATAGAGAGACTCACCATTGAAAATGAACGGTTGAGGCGAGAAAATGATATTCTGAGAAATAAAGTAAATGATGCATCTGACTCTGAGGACTCAGAAACTGATTCTAGTGATTCTTGTAGTAGTTCATCAAGTTCAAGTAACAGTTCGCGGAATTCAAGCAGGTCTAGAAGTCCAATCACCAATGTTGATTGTACTAAGACAAACGGGATATCTAGGACAGAGTCTGTTCTGTAGATTCAATAAGAACATTAATGTATCTGGCTCAGATAAAAAACACCAAGTACCTAGGCAGGCTTTCTTCATGTAATTTCACCTCAAATACCTTTTGTTGAATTTTTTTACAGAACAATATGAAAAACTTCTTTGGTGTGTATAATGTTGATTGGGTTGAAATAAGGATTATAAATTTCCACCACTATCAAAAGGATAAGTAGGTACACATTTTTGAATTTAATATTATATCCACAAAATGAGGTATTTAGTTATCGGTGACATTTGCTAAGATGGAGAATAACTGAACACTAGTCAACATAAATACAAATGTAACTATTGTGAGTAGATGCAAGGCTGTAAATTAAATTGTCAAGTGATTATGAGTAAAAAATATTTTATAACAAATTATTGTTGACTAGTGTAGTTATTTATTGCATGTTACTGTATATTACAATTAATTACAGTTATTTTGATATTTGAAACAGTTAAAACCTGTAGATATTTAGTATGTAAGGTGGTCACAAAGTGACAGTGATAAAAATTTGTTGAATATTAATTAAAATTACTAATTATTAATAATTTTTGGCACATTTTAAGGAAGCTTCCCAATGTAGGTATAGAATAATAATGTTAATATTCCAGTTAACTTGAAAAAAGAAAATCTATTGTCCATTCTAGAATCATTCCAAGGACTCAGTTAATAATATTCCATTAAATTGTTATATTATTTATATCTGTTGATTGTGTTTTTCAAATTAAATCCTTAGTCACCTAGATATATTTTATATTCTGCTTCCAAAACACTATGCTGCTAATCCATAAGTTTTCAATTTAATAGGGAAAACATGTCACTAAAAGTAATAATATTTGCAATTTAAATTGTGCCAACATTGGAATGCTTTTTTATGAATGTCATAAATTAGGAACCACAACAAAATTGTTTTTATAAAATATTAACATGGTACTTCTGAACATATTGTTCAACCGAATATAAAGGGTGTTCCATAATTAATTGTACACAGAGTAATAGTAGAATCTCAAAACAGACATCTTCGTTCTGATTAAAAACCGCCTCTATTATTAGGTGCCATAACTGTCATTTGAATTTACCACGCACTTTACGCCGTCGTTTTCTTCAATTAGTTTATGTACAATAGAATTGCTTACGTGATTTTTATGTTTGTTATTTAAACCACTCTATTTTTTCTACAGTGAAAGTTTTCTCATTACATGGTATATTTCGGTGAATATTATTTAGAGTTTTTATTAATTCCAGGTTTACTTGAACCAGTTACGACCTCTAGTTCTAAAAAACTTCAATTACCAACATTTTAGTTTCTTGTACAGTGTTTGTAGTTGTAAATTTGGCATTGTGATGTCAGTATTCTACCATTTCTATGAGTACAAATCATTATCAGACATTGTATATAATTGAAAATCTTAACGTTTTAATTTTATAAATTGTTGCTTTTCAAAAATGTGGAATTTTAAAAAATATATCAATGTATTGGCTTTAAAATTACATTCTAAAATTAAACTCGCACATCATACTACAGATGGAGTATCCTATAGGTGAAAATTTTTTAAATATTAATTTGGTGAAAAATGTTATTCTTGATAAAAAGTTTTGCTTGTTCTTAAACCCCACAAAATGAAATAAAATTCAAGTTTTTCAAAACCCGTCTCATTTTAGGGCCAGTTTTATGAAAACCTGGCTTTTTGACATTTCTTCACATATTGGCTAATATCTCGAGAACCTTAAGGTTTGCAACGCCATTCGATTCAGAATTGAATTTTCTATAAAAAGAGGAATTTCCACATCGAAAAACCTTAGATATGGATTTTAGAATTTTCAGGTTTTGAAAATTTTTCTTAGTCCACACCGAAATTATACTAATTCGTGAAGACTCAAATTTTCAAAATTCCTCTTTTTATAGAAAATTCAATTCTGAATTAATATTTAAACATTTTTCACCTATAAGATACTCCATCCGTGGACACGATGTAAAATGCAAAGTACTAATCATTACCATAGGCGTGCGTGCGGAATCTTTTGATGAAAAAACAAAGAGTCGTGCTCGCCGAAACATTGCTTTTGCATATATTGCCGCCCTTCATTTTAAGAATAAAAAACTGCTTCCTCGTGTCATTGAAAGAACGTTTGAATTTAAAAATTATAAAAGTTTCTTAATAGATTGATATTTTGAGGAGTTGGGGTGGGCCATGCCCCCCCCCCCTGTAGGCACGCCTATGATCATTACTGATTGTTAGTATTCCTAAAAAGGACTTTTAAAACTAGACTGTTTTCTTAACACTTTCAGTGTAGCATTAGCTGTATGACTTAATTTCTCCATATTGTCAATATCTTTTCTAATTTGCAATTTCTTTTTGTTTTAATTTTTTTTCTACAGTGTTTAGTTTGCACAAAATGAATGTCAATGTAACTGTAACCATATTATCACCACCTAGATAGTTGACTATCTCTTAAACAAAATGCTGATTTTCATTTCCATGACCTCCGTCTAAAGTGCCAAGATGGATTTTTATCCATGTTAAATAATTTTCAAGATTTCTGAAATTTTCTATGGTCTCCACTCTATTAATATTTCAAGTTTCTACATTAAACTGTTCTTTGTCATTTCCCAATTAATTTTATCAATACTTAGTCTAGGACTTACCTATGGAGAACATTTTTTGTCATTGATATATTTTTCATCATTTCCACAAATTTGTAATTGACAGTAAAGAAAATTATAATTAAGTACTTAGTTTTAAAAGAAAATATATAATTTTCTAAATTATAAGGAAAGACTGATTTAAATTAAAAATATATTATATAGAAAGAAAAGAGGTATAAGAATTATATGTGGAAGGCCTGTGTTTATTACCCATTGCTTTCCATTTTGTCAATTATTTTTTATTTACAACACCTGAATAAAAAATGCTTTGTTCTTGATATGTATTGGTAGATTCAGAAATTTTGTGAAACTAAATATTATTCATTACATATAACAAAATTTGTGTTGTGTCCTTTTTGCATTTATTTTTATTTATTTAATAATACTTGCTTCAGAGACCTGAGCATCACACGGTAGTCCTTCATTTTTTTAATTTTTATTACATTACAATTGGTCTCATTTTTCAATTCATCTTATTTTAAGTTTTGAATTATGTAATGCTTCTATCAACATGTTGATGTCAAGAATTCTAGGACTTCTGATCATAAGTTACCATTGGCACATGGTCTTGAATATGAACTTTTTTCAATTTACTGCTGATTATTTTCAAATATACAGGGAGTGTAATAAAATATTGCATACTATTTACATAAAGTGAATTTGGGTGTTTGGAATTATGAAAAAGTTTATATTTATTGTCTAAATTGATTTTAGAAAAACTACAGAAAATGGCAACTTTTAATCAGAATGATTTTACAATATATTTAGGTTGAAACATTTCTCTCAATATTTAGTAGAAAAAGATTATGTTTTATTTTCAATATTTGTTCAAACATTGATAAAAGTATATTGAATTCAGTTGTGTAAGTTCTAAATAGGGTAGGTATTTGCCTAATTTATTTATTTGTTTTGTAAATTGAATAAAATTTTTTATAATAACATTTTGTAGATATTTGAATAGAATTGTGAGTTGTTGATAAGTTCTAATAATAAATATTGATAGTTTTAACAAATGTTTAGTATTATTCAATGTATTTTTTCAACCTTAATTGTTCTAATTGTTCACCGATATCCATACTAACTTGCATCACCCAAATACACTCAGCTAACCAAATGTAGTAGAAGACTTCATATTATAGAGCACTTTATTTGTAAAAAAAGTAAAAATAAAATCACATACTGGTGAATACAAAATAAAAAATCTCATTGCTAAGCAAATTCAACATTTAAAAAGTTTCCTAGTGCAAGAGAATGTAGTCTGTTGAAGAGATTAAGGTTAAATGAATTTAGAAAATAATAATTATTGTTAACATCAAGTATTCGGTGGCAATTTTTTTTTCTTTTTAACTTTACTAGGTGGAGCATTTGGGTTAACTCCTTTATAGAATTCCTTCAACAAATCCATGGCTTCTTCTGCTCTATACCCTCCTTTAACGTTGGTAACAGGTTTCAATACAGTTGAAACATTGAACACTGTTTGTCCACCAAATCTGTCATTTTTACATCCATATACAATTTTGTTTATTTTTAAATCGTAGAGAGCAGCAGCACACATTATACAAGGTTCTACTGTTACATACACTGATGTTTCCCTAAAGACATCATGGTAATTCAATTTATTAACCTTGGAATATTGCGCTACCATATCTATACAGTTGATTTCTGCATGTCTTGTAGCATTACCAGTTTCATTGACTGTATTACGTCCTAATGCAATTATTTCATCATTATAAACAAAAACACAACCAACAGGTACCTCTTGAACAGACAAAGCTTCCCTTGCATAAAAGAATGCTTTGTTCATGAAAAAACTCTCTGTTTCTGATAGTTCAGATTGTTCCATTTTTTTATTTCACTCACTAAACACCAAATTTCAACACCTAGTCCATTATTTTTATAAAAATCTTGCCTACATTTACATAACCAACCAAATGTTTTTTATTCACAGAAATATGAAGTCAGTTGATTTTCTTCTAAAAATGTTTGGGCCTTTTCATGCCAATTGTGGTTGTTAACAGCTCTTGGACTGGGATGAGGCATATATAGAATTTTAATGTTTTCAACTTTGTGTTTCTTAACGAGATCTTTGGTTTTCTTTTGTATGTAAGTACCTATTGCTACAATAAATTTTGGCTGAAGAAGATGAATAACTTTTATATACCAATCTTCACAAGCTTCTTCAAGGCTCTTTCGTACCTGTGGAGAAAAGAAATTGTCATCAGAAAATATAGCTATGAACTAGAAAGATACTTATATTGTGTAAATATGTATTTGGGAGATTTAACAAAAACATTGTAATTGTAGTTATACTCAAAATATCCAAGATTAGTGTGAAATATATAGATGAGAAGGGTATGTTTTCCTAAATACCTTAATATTTTTAATATCTGCAGGAGTAATATTACATCCATTCTGTTTCATTAATGCAATTGGACAGAAATTTAAAACAAATGCATTTTTGAAAAATTTATCAGAAGTACCACATAAATTTTGAAAAAATCCCCAAAATCTTTCTCCACTCTGCTCTCTTCGAAGAGAATCAAAACCTAATATTTTTCTATTAGGGCACTCTATTTCTGGTTTCTTTATAAACCCTTCAATTTGTAGGAAATCTCTAACACATTTTGGATCACCAAAAGGTACTCCTGTTTGGCACATCCCAAAGGGACCAGGATTCATCCCAACGAAGAGAATAACTTTATTAGAAGCACAATATTTTTTAACATATTTTTCATATGAATCAAAGGCATACAGCATTGGATTGTAAATATATTCAACTGGTGGGTATTTCAAATCTAATGTTTTCAATGTTTCATTTAAATCATGCTGCAATTGTAACATTTTGCTGCTCACTGTTTCAGTAGATATAGATGAGCCAGTTTGAAAATATTTTGATATTACATTAGAGCTATCAGTTTGTAAAGATATATTTGTATTACTATCAGAAATTGTTTTTTTATTTCCATGTTCAATATCATTTTCCAATAATTTACGTTTGAGCATCGTTCACTCGATTAATAACTGAAACATGAACACCTTTGTAATGACCCTATATCACCCCTATATACTTGCAAGTTGTAATTATCTTTTGACTTTCATATTAAATATGAAAATTCAAAACATATATTCGTGAATATCCTACACACTCTAGTATCTGTTTATTTAATACATTTGAATAAAAATAAAGTAACTTTTAAATCTAAAATAATTTCATTTCTTTTTCTTCTCCTTACCTTACTCCTTTAGGTTATGTTATGTCAGGTAACATAAAGAAGAATGTCACTTATGTCATAGAGTATAACTCCAAGGTTTATTTTGTCTATGGTGTTAGCCATCTATTAAAATGTTGACTTACTTATGATATTCTCTAAATCTTGTAATTATTATTAAAAATAAATATTTTTATATAAAGTGTGTAAGCTTGAACTAAAATCAAATGTTGGAATATTAATCCAGAAGAGCAGAAAGTAATAATATACAAGTTTATTACTCTATCAATTTTGTCAGTAAACTTTCTGTTCTTAGTTCGATGACAAAGAAGAGAAGCAGAAGAATAAGTTAACCTCACTGGAAAGTCACGTAAACAACAACAAATAAATAAAAATGCCAGACATTAAAGTAACTCCTCTTGGTGCCGGTCAAGATGTCGGTAGAAGTTGTCTTCTTTTATCAATGGGAGGAAAAAATATAATGTTAGATTGTGGGATGCATATGGGATATAATGATGAGCGAAGATTTCCAGACTTTAGTTACGTCTGTGATGGACCGATTTCTGCATTTGTCGATTGTGTTATAATTTCTCATTTTCATTTAGATCACTGCGGAGCTTTGCCATACATGTCTGAAATGATAGGATATACAGGCCCAATTTATATGACTCATCCAACAAAAGCAATAGCTCCAATTCTGTTAGAAGATATGAGAAAGGTGTCTGTAGAGAAAAAGGGCGAGCAAAACTTTTTCACGTCTCAAATGATTAAAGACTGTATGAAAAAAGTAATAGCAGTTACATTACATCAATCGGTTATGGTAGACAGTGAGATAGAAATTAAAGCATATTATGCTGGTCATGTTCTAGGGGCTGCTATGTTCTGGATAAAGGTAGGAAACCAGTCTGTTGTGTATACAGGAGATTATAATATGACCCCAGATAGACATTTAGGTGCTGCTTGGATAGACAAGTGTAGACCAGATTTACTTATATCAGAATCAACATATGCTACTACAATAAGAGACTCTAAGCGTTGTCGTGAAAAGGACTTTTTAAAAAAGGTACATGAATGTGTAGATAGAGGGGGAAAAGTACTTATACCTGTCTTTGCACTTGGAAGAGCTCAAGAACTTTGTATACTTCTGGAGACGTATTGGGAAAGAATGAATTTAAAAGCACCCATCTACTTTGCGCTAGGTTTGACGGAAAAAGCTAATAATTATTATAAGATGTTTATTACTTGGACCAATCAAAAAATTAGGAAAACATTTGTTCAAAGGAATATGTTTGATTTTAAACATATTAAACCTTTTGATAAACAGTTTATTGATAATCCTGGTCCTATGGTTGTATTTGCCACCCCTGGAATGCTCCATGCTGGATTAAGTCTACAGATTTTCAAGAAATGGGCTCCAAATGAAAACAACATGATCATAATGCCAGGTATTCTTTATTAAATGTTCTATAACTAAAATTAGGAGGAAAACAATTTATATACATGATTTTAGTGATGATTCATATCTACCTTTGTATTGTTCTTACTAAAAACATTCTAAAATTACTTGAGGAATTCAATTTTTTCAGGTTTTTGTGTACAAGGAACTGTTGGTCACAAAATTCTAAATGGAGCCAAAAAAGTAGAGTTTGAAAATAGACAAATTGTGGAAGTGAAAATGTCAGTGGAATACATGAGTTTTTCAGCTCATGCAGATGCTAAAGGTATAATGCAGCTTATACAACATTGTGAACCGAAAAATGTTATGCTGGTACATGGAGAAGCTGCAAAAATAGAATTTCTTAAAGAAAAAATACAACAAGAATTTAGTATAAAATGTTTTAATCCTGCAAATGGGGAAACATCTGTAATACCAACATCTGTGAAAATTCCCATAGATGTGTCTTTACCCTTGTTGAAAGCTGAAGCTAAAAGGTAAGTTTTAGTATGAAACTAAGAATTAAAATGCTGTTTACAGTGAAAAGTTTACTGCATTTACCTACAGTGTTTTGATATAACTTTCAACATGTTGTAAACTCTTTGTTGTTTAAGGTTTAGCAGCATGGCTCCTGATCCAAAGCGTAGGCGGACACTGCATGGAGTTCTTGTAATGAAAGATAATGGAATGTGCCTGATGGATGTAGATGAAGCTTGTAAAGAGGCTGGAATTAACAGACATGTTGTTAGATTTACATCTACTGTTCACATTACCGATTCAGGACCAGCGCTAGGCACTGCTCACAAATTATTATTATTTATTCAAGACAAACTGCCTATTTGTTCTATAACATTTTCTGAAGGAGAGATTTCTGTTGAATCAGTATTAGTTAAAGTAGAAGGAGATGATGATGATGATCAAAAAAGTGTGTATGTTTCATGGACTAATCAAGATGAGGAGATTGGCAGTCAGATATTGAACATTATTAATCATATAAAGCAATTTTGAACATGTTGTGTTTGTCATTGTGAAATTGTGATATAATTGTTTAATTTTAAAGTTATTTCTTGTATTTTTTTGTTTTTATTGTGTAATATTCTTCTTCTTCTTCCTCTGATTCTTCGCCTTTTGCTTTGCAGCATCCGGCCAGGTACTTTTTAAGATGTAGTTTCGCGAAGAGTGCACTCAGTGAAATATATATGAGTGCACTGTTACGGCTCTTCGGGAAGGATAAGGTTTATCAACTCTTCTCGTTCTGTAGTGGATCCAGAACTAATCACAAAGGTCACGCCAGGTATATGGTACAGGATTACCTAAAGGAAATTTATGATTCGACGCCATATACAGAAAAAATAATGTATCAAGTTCTATTATATATAGTGACATTTAAATCGAGGCCAATAAAAATCATAAGAGAGAAGAACAAATGACATTTGTCAAAAAAGCCGATTTATTATAAATTAGAATTAGAAAATAAGTTTGCATATTGAGTATTAACTTAGTTTATTTATTGTTATATATTATATTGAAATAAAAAATGTCTGCTTTCGAGGGTAAATAATAAAAACATTATTAAACGTAACTTCTTATTATTCTTAATTTTCAGAATTTGGGGTACTTCCAGAAATAGCAACAGCTTTAGATGAATTGGACTGGACGTAAGTTGAAGTTTTTGTTTCCAAAAATATTAACGAAACGACCACTAACAAATGTCTCGCCTTAAAAACCATCAACAAGTATTTCTCTAATGAAAAACAACTATTATCTGGGTTTTATTCCAAAACAAGCATTTTAAAGTAAAAGGTGACAAAACTTATCTCATCTCAAATCATGTTTTAATAAACTGATAGAGAAACATCTACTGACGATTGCCACAGACTGGTTTGCAATTCATACTAATCCTTTTAATATTATTACAAAAAAAAGATAAGTTGCTTATGCAGAAATTAATTTTGTTCGTTAATCGTGAGAGATACTTATTCATTGTTTGGTTAAATAGATAATAGACTGCAGGCTTCATTATTTTAAGTGGAAGCCGTTTTCACCATCAAGTTTAATGTGAAAAACGAGTAGAATAAGATTATTGCCCAAAACCCAAACTTTCTAACTGATGCTATGGGAGAACAATTAATTAATTGGTACTTGAGCTACAGATCTATAAGGGTTAAGTTGGTGAAGTCAAGTCACATAACAGTTTTCCCCATAATTTTCATGCAATAGAAATTGTTTGTAAAGATCCTGTTTTTAGTCTACCAACAGATATCCAAGCAGAAGGAATTCCCTTAGTACTTGGAGGAGGTGATGTACTCATGGCAGCAGAAACTGGTAGTGGAAAAACTGCTGCTTTTTGTCTCCCAGTTATTCAAATAGTATGGGAAACTATAAAAGATATTCAATCTGGAAAGACAGCAAAAGAAGCTAAAGCAAGCATGTGTAAGTAGTATTTTATGAACTAGACGTTAAATTGCAAATTCTGACAGTAAATAGTGTATATAAGAGATTATTTGAAAAATGTATCATTATCAATGGATGAAAGTAATGAGAAATTTATATTATACCTTTCTTAGCTCATCCATGGACAATGTCAACTTTAGACAGAGGAAATGCTATAGCCATTGCTCCTGATGGTAGAAGAGTTCAGTCTAGAGAACAGAAAGAGTGGCATGGAGTTCGTTGTACCAGAGGAGTTAAATCAGGAAAGTGGGGTTTTGAGACTACTGTTACAGACGAAGGACTTTGTAGAGTGGGTTGGTCAACACTACAAGCAAATTTAGATCTGGGTACCGACAGGTAGTGCATTTATTTAATATTTCTACCAAAAAATTATGTAGGGACTGAAATTGGTAATAATTTTTTTATTTTCAGAAATGGTTTTGGTTTTGGAGGAACTGGTAAAAAGTCAAATAACAAGCAATTTGATAATTATGGGGAACCTTTTGGTAAAAGTGATGTTATAACCTGTCTTTTGGATGCTGATAATGGACAGATAAAATTTTTGAAAAATGGTGTTGATTTAGGAGTGGCATTTCAAGCTAATAAACAAGTTTTTAGCCAAGGTATATTTCCAGCTGTAGTTCTAAAAGTAAGTCTCATCTATTCTAAATATTTGTGCTTGTTGATACATTTTCTTGCAATTTTTAGAATGCTGAAATGGAATTCAATTTTGGTAATAAGCAATTCAAGTATAGTTTACCTGATGGATATAAACCAATAATATCAGCTCCTTCTGATCAAGTAGTACAAAATATAAACGGTCAAAGTGATGCATCTGGTCAAGGTGCCAAAATTATAAATAATGCACCTCAAGCTATTATTATAGAAGTAAGTATCAAATTAATGTATCCTTATACATTATATCATCATTCATAATCTATTTCAGCCTTCTAGAGAATTGGCAGAACAAACTAGCGAACAGATTAAAAAATTTAAAAAACACCTCAAAGATCCAGAAATTAGAGAACTCCTTGTAATTGGAGGTGTACAAGTAAAAACACAAATTTCTCAACTTCAAAATGAGGGTGCTGATATTATTGTTGGAACACCTGGAAGATTGGAAGACTTAATTGAAGGAGGTAAGTAGTTCAATTAAAACATTTTTGAGGAGGCTGAATCGTTATCCAAATATCTGATATTTTCCAACCCGACTCTTTTTATGTTGCCAATCAGCCTTGTGACTGAATCTTATATGTAGTTTCTTGCCACTAGCATAGGATATGTTCTGTAGTTTCCTCTTTAAGGTGACAGAGTCTGCATGTAGCTTAGACTGTCAACCCCATTAGCTTTGTCTGTGTCTTTGTTCACCACACCACTGAAATGGTTGCTACCATTCAGAGCTGGGAAGTAATCGATTACAGTAGTCGATTACATTTGCTGTAGTTTGTAGTCGTAGTTGATTACTTTTTTCAGAAGTAATCAGTAATCCGTAATCGATACAATTTTGGTGTAATTTTGTAAAAATCTCAATGATTACTGTTGAAAAGTAGTTATGTTATGATTACAAAAAGTAGTCGTAATTACCATTCTATGATTACATCTCTTCCACAATAAGAGGAAAACATTGCAGATGTTAAATGATTACCCAGTTCTAAAAAAACACTTGTCTTTCCTCATCTGCTTCAGTGGAGTGAATGTTTTGGTTTGCTTCTATTTTATAGATGCTCCTAGGCGGAATGCGAAACGATGGAAATTTTGAAAAAATTGTTTTGATGAAGACTAATTCTCGTGAATATTTTGAATAAGAATTCTACCTTTGTACTTTCAAAGATATTTTTTGTATTATCATTTAATTATTGTTCGTTTTTAGTTGATATTATTTTAGTTTTTTCAGAAAAAGTTCCCTCTTAGTTCATTTAATTTAGTGTTGTTAGTATATTATTGGCACAATGGCACATATCTTATCATACAATTATATTGTATTTTGTTTTGTTTCTATTAAGAAGTAATTAATGTTTGAATAAGAAATCAATAAATATTTCTTTTGTGAAATTGTTCCAATTAGTCGGCTTTAAGATAATTTTAAATTGCGTTAAGGCTGATGATGAGGCTGATGTAGAGTGTGTAACTGTTAAAAACATGAATTTAAAATTGTAATCACACTTGTAGTCATATTTTATGACTACAATTGTAATCAGTAGTCGATTACTTTTTACCTGTAGTCGTCCCAGCTCTGCAGTACCATTGATCTAACCTCAATTGGGTCAGTTTTTTTTCCTCACATTATTTTGTATTTGCTCTGAGTCCAAAAAAGTGGCCATTGTTAATACTAACGCCAGTTTATTCTCTAGGTTATTTATCATTGGCAAACTGTAGATTTTTTATTCTGGACGAAGCAGATGGGTTATTAAAACAAGGTTACACAGCATTTATTGAAAAATTACATAAAACAATGCCTAAAATTACTGCTGATGGAAAAAGGTTACAAATGATTGTTTGTAGTGCCACTCTGCACGCATTTGAAGTTAAAAAAATGGCTGTAAGTATCAGATTTCCTTTACAATTTGATCTAGGTAATTTCAATTATTGCATATGGATTTTTTTTCAGGAAAAATTGATGTACTTTCCTACTTGGGTAGATCTTAAAGGTGAAGATGCCGTTCCTGAAACTGTTCATCATGTGGTAGTGAAGGTTGATCCACAAAATGATAAATCTTGGCACAATTTGAGAAGGCACATCAATACTGATTTTGTTCATGCCCAAGATAATGCCAGACCTGGGAATAATAGTCCAGAGACATTAAGTGAAGCTGTTAAATTGCTTAAAGGTAAGATTGCACTCAACCAACACAAGAAGGGTTAGTAGGATAGTCCACTTTTTGTAATATTTCAATATTTGTATTACTCATACTTTTTATTTGTAGGTGAATATTGTATCAAAGCAATTGACAAACACAACATGGATAGGGCCATAATATTCTGTCGTACAAAATTAGATTGTGACAATTTGGAGAAATATATGAAACAAATTGATAGAAATCATTATTCTTGTGTATGTTTGCATGGTGATAGACGACCAAACGAAAGAAAAGCTAATTTGGAAATGTTCAAAAAAAATCAAGTCAAATTTTTAATTTGTACTGATGTTGCAGCAAGAGGTCTTGATATAAATGGGTTACCATTCAGTAAGTGATATTTTTTGTATCCTTTGTTAGTTGGTAATTTCTGAGGTAAGTCTCAGAGATAAGAGATATATTTTAAGATATCTGCTGACTTCAGTCTAGGTAAGTCTGTAAATAAAAGTGTCTTCTTTCCCACATTAGTTTCTTGTAATCCTAACGTCCATACTGCACATTACATTCCAAGAGAATATTATCAACTTTATTGGTCGCTTTATTTTGAAATTTTGATTTTAGTTATCAACGTTACGTTGCCAGATGAGAAATCAAATTATGTACATAGAATTGGTCGTGTAGGAAGAGCTGAAAGGATGGGTCTCGCAATAAGTTTAGTTAGCACTGTACCAGAAAAGGTATAATATAATAAGCATATTAGATGAGAGCAATTAACAGTATTTATGGTGATTTTTTTTATAGGTGTGGTATCACGGAGAGTGGTGTCCTTCAAGAGGAAAACATTGTTCAAATACGAATTTGGTGGAACAAAAAGGATGTTGCATATGGTATAATGAACCTCAGGTATGTAAATATTAATAATCTTCCATTGCAAATATTTGAATTAAATTTTATGTCCAGTGGAATGGAATGTCGTTTTTGTTAACATTGTCTTTTTCAATGGCAAGTTTTTCCCTTCTTCTACTGCTAATTTTTGTTGAAAACAACTTGCAGCATCCTTGGGGTTGAATGATAATTTTTATATTATCGAAGGCTATCCCAGAATTGAAATAAATTCAGAGTGTTGTGAATAATACCCAGTAGGTCTTCTGCAATCTTCCCAAAAATAAGGTTCTAAGTAATATAAACATTTTTATCCACTTCCATGGTTTTTTGTCTTAATAGGTAGGTATCATATTCATCGGTTTTGACTGTTGACAAAATTGTATATTTCACTAACCTTTAGTTTCTATTAGTAAGTAAGATTTCGTTGGGTTTTTCTTCCTAGTTTTTGGCTGATATTGAAGAACACTTGAACGTTACCATTCAACAAATCGATTCCAACATGGATGTACCTCAAGATGAATTCGAGGGAAAAGTAATTTACGGAGAAAAAAGAAAAAATTTAGGTTCAAATTACCAAAATCACACTGCTCAGATGGCGCCTATCGTCAAGGAGTTGAGCAAATTGGAAAGCGCCGCACAATTAATATATGTCAAACGTCATCTTTCTAAATTAGCTAGAACTTGTTGAATAGACTGAGAATATAAAATAATGGTATAATACTTTATGATAAAGAAAAGTTTGCAAGTATTGGAAGCTGATAATTAAATTTTGCTAGCTATTTTATAAAAAAGAAAATTGTGTGTAAGAATGAATGATGTAATAAATTATAGAAATTATTCCGTTGTTTTCTTTTATTACCCTTTAAACTTCAAAACTAATAACTAATAACATTTACAAAATCGATGTTATTTATACAAATTAAACGTTTAGATAGAAATCTTCTATCCATTTGGAACATGCACTATTTTGTTAAAACCATTTATACGTTTATATTTATTATAAATATTAATGTGGTTTTATAAATTATTATAATTATGCACGCATGTATAAGATCAAATAAATCGATAACATATAAAATATTTGGCTTATATTCAAAGAGTGATTGCATAAGAAAGTTAAACTTGTATACCAGGGAAAGTCAGTAAATAGGCACCAAACATTGAAAATACATAATAATAATTTGGTTAAATTGAGTTGATGAGTATCAATATTAAGCTGGATAGATTATCTATCAAATGATACGACCATGGATAACTAAAATAAGAGATATACGACACAATCTTTGTTGGAATTTTGACATCTATATAAGCGGAGTTGTCCCATTTATTGAAAAATGCCAAGCAATAGAGTATCAGAATAGTGAGCCATCTGGGTTGTCAGGAATGTTGAAGATTGCTGGAAATTACAATCTGATGTTGATTCACTCAAAAATTGGTGTATTGTTAATGGTATGACACTGAATACTGATAAATGCTATTGCATTACTTTTACTAGGTCATCAAATCCACTTAATCATAACTACAGACTCCGAACTGAAACAATAAAACGTGTAAAGTTAATTGAAGATTTGGGGTTCATATATCTTCTTTGGAAAAAGTTCAACATAAATTTCTATAGCATGTAGCTTACAAAATGCTTATCCCTTATCCCAGTTGGTCATTATAGGTACAATTATATCATGGACAGTATTAACATTATGTCTTTGGAAAATAAAAGAACCTACATGGAACTTACTGTACTATTCAAGTTGATCTCGGGCACTATCTCGTGTCCAGAACTTCTTGCATTGTTTTCCTTTAAAATTCCCAGTAGAGTCACTCGTAGTTACAACCTTTTGGAAGTTCCCTTTCACAGTACCAATTATGGTTACCATTGCTCGGTTTCACGGCTTGCACGGTCGGTAAATTCATATTGTGATTTGGGGCATAACTGGAGTTTCATTGAATAATTTCAAAAGTAATTTTAGAGTTTTAATGAGCTAATGTTCATTATTTTATATTATTATCATTTTATTTTATTATTTTGGTGTTTAGTATGTCAATTACTACATTATGTGTCATTTTATCGTATTTTATTATAGTAATGGTGTATTTCTGATGTTTTTGTTTAAATTTGTAACTACAAACTAAATTGTATAGTTTTATACTTATCTTTATTTATAAATGTTTTCTACAAGGGGGTGATCCCGTTTATTAATAAATAAATAAAAGACATTACGTAGTATAAACAAGATTAATTTTCAAATATAACAGTATGATTTGTGGAAAGTAACTTCCGTTGTGCCTAATAAAAAAATAATGTGTTTTTCCACTCGTATACAGACGCTCAAACTGGCTATGTTGAAATAATATAACTAACTGTATCTAACTGTAAGTTCAATGTCACGTGGCGATTTAAAAAAAACTCTCCAAAATTATTTAAAAATAGTGTGCTAATGACGGCATAGATCGCTCTTAACCGCTGCCTATAGAAAAAAGACTGTTTTTTTATAAAGAAAATTATACAGGAAAATTGTAGAAAAACTATACAAACTCTTTGAAATATTTGGTGCATAACCGAAAGAGCTTCACAAGTGTTAATTAAATATACAAGTGAGTATTTTATTTATTTAACTAGTAACATTTTTACATAATAAAGTAAATAAGAGGTTTCTTGTGGTGTATTCATTATTATTTTTGAAGCATTTTTTTGGAACTTTAGTTCTTTACGCCAGGTTATGTTTGAGCTACCAGGGGTCGCGACGCAAAACATCTGACCGTTACGCGTTACGTTACGCTGCGTTATGTTACATTGCTTCGTTATGTGCCTTGCTTTTGCGTGCTTAGGCCTCCTTAGTCTGTCTCTCGTTTACGAAGCAGCGATTCATAATAATAAATATGCTCCTGCCCGGATTCGAACCCGGGCCGCCCGCGTGCATTCTACCACTGAACCACCGATGCTAGATTGAAACTCTATGCAAAGCTGGTATTCGCAGTGCTGGTGATCTACTTGAATTTGTTGGGATACATTTTTACTATTATTTCCATAATTGTTTTTGCGCGATTAAGGGGTCTAGCACATTTACTTTTCGAAATACAGGGTGCTGAAATTTTGAAAACATTTGGCAGGTTGTTTTTAAATGTAAAAGGGCATATTTTGAAAGAAATTGTAGTTTGTGCAACTAGTGTGGATATATGATGGCCATATCGCACGAGGACGAAGTTTGAGCACGACGCCGTAGGCGGAGTGCTCAATCGTTCAAGTGCGATATGGACAATCCACACGAGTCGAACAGCATATTTTTTCTACGACCCACTTAAGAAAAAATCTAGAAAATAAAAATTTCTATAAACTGTAATATAACTTCAAATTAAACATTTTACAATTAAATTTTATGTTTTCACTAATTTTGTGGTAAACGTACAGTTCTTGAATGTCCAATTTGTATAATGCTACGGTTTCATTTTTTAAATATACGATGCTGTTATTAGTTGATGTTGCCAGTCGGACTCCCTCATGAATTATTTAAGAATAAAATTAACAATAAAAAAAAACTTCCTCGGGGGGAATTTAACCCGGGTCTACTGCGTGAGAGTCTGGTATGCTTACTACTCAACCACCAAAGAATATGCAAATTGTTTATCTATAACGTCAGATGTATTACATAACTTTTGCTTAAAAGGAACTAAAGTTCCTACCGTGTGTCCCGCGACACGTTCTACCCTTTTTATTTACAAACAAGAAATAAGTCGCATCCATCTCTGGGGTAATTATAGCGACAAATATATAAGTACACATATACATAAAAATGATTTATGATTTTGTATGTTAATTTCGTTGAGGTATTTAAAAAGATTTTGGTTATTAGATACACTTTTCGCCAACAATTGTCAAAGTTCTACTTGTGTATTTTAGCAAAATGGAAGATACTTTTGTGGATTCTGTCTTGACATTATACAAACTGAAAAAATGGAAGGAAATATTAAAACTAAATAAAAACTCTGATAATGTAAACGCCTTGAAGTTATTATGGGTATGGCCAGAAGAAAACAATTTAAAATTTATAAAAAACTTAGTGAGAGATCTAGGATACAGAGGTATTATTTCCCTGGGATGCGGATGCGGCTTACTAGAATGGATAATTAATCAGTCAACAGGTAACTAGCTTAATATCTTACAGGTAATAAACATTTCTGGTTATGCCTGGTCTTGCCTCAGTTGCCCTTAGCCATAACTCTTGTTTTTCCAATTTAGGGTTGCCGGTACTGGGCTATGAAGTGAATCAAGAATGGTGGGAAAGTAAATATTCCAGTAACAAATTTATTAAATTGAATTATTTCAATGAACTCGACGAACATTCCTTAAATCCAAATTTTGCATTATTATTTTGTTACTTTAATAACAAACCAGCATTTCAAGACTACGTCAAGAATTATACAGGAAATTTAATTTTTATAATTGGACCTGACGGTGATACTTCCAGACATACAGATCCTGAACCATTTAGCGCTGATTTTGGAACAACGGATTGGAATCTTTATTGTTACCAAGAAATTAAGAACACCGGAGATTATGTTGCCGCGTTTGTAAGAGACGAAAAGTACAAAAAAATCTAATTTTTTTCAAATTACAACACAATAAAATTTCATATATCCGGGTATATTTTATTTTTATTGAGATACAGTGATTTTTAGGTTAGAACCGAATTTCTGATAAACCAATGAGCTGTTCTTGAAACTCCCCGAAATTTTTACTCCCCACGGAAAAGTTGACATTTCTATTCCCACAAAATTTCACTCGATTTCAAAAAGCAGTATTCTTGAAATCAGGGAATAGAAATGACGAGAGCTTATTTACCCGACTCGTCACCAACGTTGTCAAATTTAGTAGTAATATAACAATATTGAAGTAAATATGTAAATATCGGAAAAAAAGAAATAGAAAACTAAAAAAAACAAGAAAACCCAGGCCCAAACCAGGTTGATCAAAATGTAACTATGTATAAAAATATCAGAAAATGATAAAAAACAAAAACGTTTCGAACCTAGGACTTCTGGGTTATAAACTCAGTATCCTACCAAGGACCAACTGGGCTAATCTGCTCACATTCAGTCACATCGAATAGTAGGTTAAAGGCTGCTTGGACGCATGCGCACCTCAACTACTAAATTTGACGTGGTGGGTTGTGACGAGTCGGGTAAATAAGCTCTCGTATAGAAATGAGTGAGGGAAAAAGGAAACAGTGTTGTCTAAGTTCTCAAAATTGTACAAAATTTTGACAGTTAAACTGTGCTGTTTTTGCCATGAATTACAACCAAAAAAGAAAATGTTTCCAACTTCAATCTAAGCTTTTTTTTTCGCGGCATTTTTGGTTTTGCGAAATATAACTGTGGTATACACTCATATAATATGCAATGTATGACCTATGACAGTAGTGTATTGGGCTTAGGTGATCCTACCAAAAGCAAAAACAAAGTTTCACCATATTTAACTTAGTTTGTATTGTCAAGGATGATGCTCTCATCGGAGCCTCCATAAATGGTGTCACAATTTCAATAACATCCTCAACAAGAGGTTTTGTTAATCTAAAAATTTGTATAAATTTTCTAGTAGAAAGTTGAAACGAATTTGTCTGTGGAAGAACATCTCTTCCAATATTCATTTCTTCCCAAGCCTCCTCAAAATCATCAATCATGGCATAATATGCCAATGCAAAAGTTGGTTGAATACATCCATGATGCATTAATTTACCGAAAAACAGTTAAAAAGTCTACAAAAACCAAGAATCAAATTCAAGAAGAGCGGCACAAAATTACAAATCTAAAATCTAACCAAATAATTGTTTTTCCTTAGAGCTATTGACAACTGTGGACATGCCCTATTCCCAAATTAGACTTTCCTCTGAAGATTTAAAAATAATGAACCAGTGGCCGCTCCATTGGGGACTGACGTTCATTCCTGTATTGTTTTTTTTACCTTGTAATTAGCTAATTACGAATAGGTGTATTATTTTATGGACCCACTGTATACAAACACCAAACATCTTAATGAACAAAATAACAATTAAATTGTGCATTCCTATAAAGTGTGTGGGTAATAAAACAAAATTTTAATCTCAAAGAGTAGGTGAGGTTCCTACATCAACAACAAATACCATACCTTCATGGACAACTGTATTTTTTCTGATGTAATGTAAATGCATTACCTACACTCATTACAGTTTCCATTTATAAAATAATGTTAATTATGTACTTATTTAAAAATATTGAGACAGGTAAAGCAAAAAGCAAATCAGAAGTATCCATTTATAGTTATTTAACCAACAAGTGTATTAATGAAGGCCATTAACAATCGAGATAATTTAAGTTAATTATTAATTGCCCTTTTCATACTCGTGTTAGTTACAAAGCTTTTCCTTCGACTATATAAGTTATATTCGTTTTTCGCAATATTTAAAAAATGGAAATATTTATTTGTCATTGTCGAAAATGAATAATGTCACTGAAATGTATGTTTGGTTGCCTACACCACAGGTAACTGTCAATATATAATATATATATATATATATAATGTATAAGATGTGCGTTGGGTTGCCTACAGAGAAATCGTTGATTAATGTAAATCATGCATTAATAGGTGTCATTAATGTATGATTTTGTCCAATTTTGAGAACGTTAATAGCATTTGTTAATACACGGTCTACGGAAAAAAAATTAAAGGTTCATTTTTTAAATTTTAATGCATCTGCCCTCAAAAAACTGCACTTTTTTCAATTTTTTTAATCATACTTCACCTGCTTATTGAATATTTCTATTACAATTCTGCATTTCTATTAAACATCACTTAGGTACTTCTGTTCTGTTCTCTCCATTAAACTTCGAAATCTTCTTCACACTAATTCCTCAATCCTGAACAGGAAGATTGCTCTTATTATTCCTTCTAGGATGATCTCATACATCTTGTGGTTTAATATTGTGAACAGTGACCATATGTAACATATACACATCTCGATTGACAGATCTGAATTGGCATTCTATGCATGTAAACATAAGATCCTTTTCCATACCAGGATGCTTAGTTTTTAAATGAGTTTTATATGTGCTACTTTGTATACAAGCATAGGGACAATAACTGCATTTATATGGTTTTTGACCAGTGTGTCGTAGATTATGTCGCCGCAATGAATTATGATCAGATGTTGTGTAAGTGCACACCGAACAAGAGAATGGTTTTTCACCTACAAAGTAAATTTTTATTTAGTTAAGTACTAGGTCTAAAACAAATAGCGGATGAAATGGCCAGACAAGGATCAAATTGACAATAAACATGGCAAGAAACTACATGAAAGGTTCAGTGTCCAGGCAGATTAGTTTAGTGCTTTTAAATTATATAGCCCTTTTAAATATACACTGTGGGCCGAAATAAAGGAGTACATTTTTTAATTGAAAATATTTTTTTTGTTTTTCGGGCGATTTATTTTCTTTTCGCAGGGCTAATAACCTAACATGTCCTTAACATGACTGTAAATTTGGAAGCAAAAATAATGTACAGGGTCAGACTTATAAAAAAAATTATATAACAGTGCATTTGAGCTCGTTGCAAATGAAAACTGTTTTAGTTAAAATTGTACTAATATGCTATTCGGTAGATAAACTATCCAGAACACTTCAGTAAAAAGGAAATTTTCCGAAATTACCGGATTCGCGAAATACCATTTTTTTATTAAATAACATTTTAACAAATAACACATAATTATGAAAACAGTTTAGTAACTTTAAAACGAGTGAAATATTATGAATGTGGCCACCATTATTGTTCACCACTTCACGAAGTCGTCTGCGCCATAAATTGATAGCTTTTTTTATAAGTCCGACCCTGTACATTATTTTTTGCTTCCAAATTTACAGTCATGTTAAGGACATGTTAGGTTATTAGCCCTGCAAAAAGAAAATAAATCGCCCAAAAAACAAAAAAAATATTTCCAATTGAAAAATGCGAGGAAAAATGTACTCCTTTATTTCGGCCCACAGTGTATATGGATACAGACATACACAATTACACTATATTTTATGTATTAGACACAGCCGTTTGGCTTTATCATAAATGGCAAGAAAATTTCAAATGTCACACAAATGTTGAAAATAAGCTTACCTGTATGCTGTCTAATATGCATCTTCAAAGAACTTCTCGATGAACCTTTATATCCACAAAAATTACACAAATACGGTTTTAATTTCTTATGTACAACGTCCATGTGTATCCTAAGTTGGCGCCTATCAGAAAATCCTTTAGAACAATTCTCACAAATATGGACAAGCTTGGCAGACTTTTCTTTATGTGTCAATTTATGATTTCTTAGTTGTTTATTATTTTTAAAGGCTTTGTTGCAGGTATCACAGGAGAAATTTTTAGCATCACCATGTATGAATTTGTGGATGTTATTTAATTTGGCTAAACTGTAAGTTTTATAATCACATTGATCACAGGCATATAGACCCATGTCTATCTTGTGGAATCTCCACATATGTGAGGTTAATGGTTTCCAAGAGTTAAATTTTTCACCACAGTCAAAACATGCAAAACCAGTATCAGCATGACAGGAAATGTGGTAGTTTAATTTCTCGGCATCAGGAAATACTATTTTGCATGTTGTAAAAGGACATTGCGTATTTTTTGTTGAATCTATGCTGGTGGTAGTTATAGCTTCCGAAATTTTAACAACACTATCAAATATGGATTTTGATGGAATCTGTTTAGTACTATTTGCTGGTGCTGGAACTTCTTCAACTACAAAAACCCAAATCAAGTAAATTAACTCTCGTAAATAGGTACTATACAATAGTGAATTTTATTACTAGCCCAGTCAGTATGTACCAGCCTGTAGAAAATGCTGTTTCCCTACCGCTAACATTTCAAAGCGTGTTTTCTTTGTACAGACTAGATATTCGCAAAATTTGCCCATAGTTTAGCCATAGTTAAAAATATTACTCACCATTACTATTGGTGGGTGTCTTTTCCTCTATTTGCTTAATTGGGAATTGTTGTTTTTCTTTCCTTTTATTTTTATTAGAATAATACAGTATTGCCTGAATTATGGAAGAGATGTCTGAATTTCCTACTCCATGATCATGTATAAGATGAGACCTTAAAGACATTCTGTGATAAAAAATATTTGTACAGGCAGGACATTTTAGTTCTTGCAAATTCACCATAGTTTTATTTTTATGGGCATTTTCTAAATGTTCATTAATTTTGGAATCTTTTATGCACAAAAATGGACATAAATTGCAAACATAATACAACATATCTTCATAGTTATCCTTCTTTTTTTGTTTCACTTTATCTTTTGTTTTATCATTTGTATTTTTCAATTTATCTGGTTTTGTGTCTCCGTTTTCTTTTAAAACAATATAACTGTTCGTTAAGGTAAAAGGATTACCTACTGCAGGATGTTTAAACTCCTGAGAAGGTAAAATTATCAAGTCCATATTTTGAGAACCATTTTCAATCACTGAAGGGTCCAAGTGCTGGAGGATTGAAGAAACTTGAGAGCTACCTATCAATGGTAAACATTCCTAAGGACAAAAATCACCTTCAATTATATGAAATAATGGAAAAAAATAGTTTATCATTTAAGGTTAGGAGATTATCAACAATCAGGCTTATTGAATAAGTGTCTTTACTAAAGTTATATTTTTAAAATTGATTATTGTTATTTTTCCACTGTTTATGAGAGAACTCCATGTCGCTCCAAGATATGTACTACTTTATTCAAAAATTAATACTTTTTCATAGTTGCATCATTATGTAAATACTACTTACTTCTTGCGTTAACAATTCAACATTTTGGGTCCAGATAGGATCCCCAGAATTAATATTTTCAGTTTTCATAATATTTTGCTGTAATTTATAACCAAAAAATTTCTTCTTTTTTATTATACCTACTGGATTACGGATAATCTACTGTCTTGCTTAGGTATAGCATGGCCTTTTCATGAACGAGTAGAAGCTCGGCCGCAAATCTCAAATTACAACGCAAACTTCTTATAGAAGAATAAAACAAATTTATATTTACCAATATTTATATTTTTCGTCGAACATTTTATAAAATATAGTATCATAAGTAATAAGACTAGGTACAAGGTTTTTAAAAACAAAAATATCGTACCAAGTGAATAAAATAATAAATACAAAAAAATAGATAGTAACAATAAACTAAATCTCCATTCATTATCTCAGAAAATGCAAACAAATAATCAAATACAAAGAATCGGATAGTTAACCGTTACACTAATATAGATAATTAGGTATTTCCTTTAATTTTAATATATGCTTTTTGAACAACCAACATGTATCTGTATTGGTATAAAATTAGTTTCGGACTTGACCTATAAAAGGTCACAGAGTTACCAAGAAAGATTGTTTTAGAAATTTATAAAATGTATCACAAAACCATGTAAATGCAAGATATATGTAGAACTTTAGAATAATCCCTTCTGCTGAGGAGCTACATAATTGCTTTTATGTAAAGTTACATAAGGAATTGCAATAAATACATATTAAAACTTTAAACAAATTTTAAGTGAATATGAATCCTTCTTTTGGCAGCAGTTGCAAACTAACCCAAGTAATTTTCTTGAAAAATCAGTGGGATATAATACTTCAATATATTATTCATTCATTTGTCACAAAAATAATTCATATTCACTCACCCATATTTTAAATACTATTTCTCCAACAAAAAAATTACTTCTAAAACTAAAATTACATGACATTCTAATTGAAAAGAGGAGAGGGAGCAGCGAGTTAAAAAAATTGGACTCCCGACGATCTATAGGCAAGCAAAGAAAAAAGAAAAACGCGGAGACAAAATAGGATATCAAGAAAAAAAGGTTAGTAATTGTGAAAAAATATCTTAAATTAAAAATACTTTTTAATCTAGGCAATTAAAAAATTGAACACTCACGTCTTAAAATCCTGGATAGACCACTGGAATAACGCGATAGGCATGACAAAACCCACGAGCGCAGGCCGTCACTATATAAATCAACATGGTAGAAAACAGCAACCCGTTTAGTGTAACCCAATCTTCTTTATTTTATTTGTTGTTCACCACTATTAACGTTTTAAAAGACATCAATAAATGTCACCCTATTCGTCGATGTTTGCCAATAACTAAACTATAGTTACACGGTGAGATTAAACTGACATGGTTGGAATTTTATTTGACAGTGGCTTTCTGATTAAAAAATTTGTAAAGATATAATGAAATAAATCTTTGTATAAGCATCTGGTTGTCTAGTTTGATGTCCGAGTTCAATGGTAATGTGAATTAAAATAGTGTTATTATTTTAATGAATCCTAACAAATAGTATAATAACTTCACAGGTATTAAGTATATAATTCACAAGAAAAAGTTTTACAAACATTTTCATCTAATAACTGCTAAAATAGAATGGAAGTTTTTCCTTTTTACCAATATAATTTATACAAAACAATTGCACGTTCTTTTTTTGTATAAAAATTTACAACTCTCAGCTACATGTTGAGATTTCCAAAGCTACTTTTAACCTATATTTACTTGTCTGTATCACTTATTTTCTCCCAATCTCCATCTAAGCTACTGTTGCTACTAGGGGTACTTCTTAAACTAGCACTTGAATCGGCTTTGTCGGTTTTAGTGGGTCCTGAACTTTCGGTTTCTTTCAATTCTTGATTGCCCTCTTTGTGTTTCTTTTTAGGAGACTCCTGTTTATAGATTATTTCTTCGTTTATCGGTAATTTAGGTTTAGATTTAGGACTAGTTTTTCTTTCATTTTCGTATTGCTCTAGAAGTTTTATCTGTTCTTCTTCTGTTAATACTATATCTGCGGCGAAATCTTCTGAAAAACATTCTCATCAATTATGGGATGAAGCAGGTCAATGATAGTTCTACAACCTTTATACTTATAGAGCTTTACAACTATATTTTTAACTATTAAACTATATTAACTTTAACAATAACCTTTTCTTCTCAAACATGTTTATTATTGATAATATTCAAATGAAAGGGAAAAATATTATTTCCAATATTTGTTGTTAAATAAGCTAAGCTTAAAAGGTCTTTGAAACTTTCAAACATCTTATATTTGGAGTATGAAAGGTTGTTACTAGAATATATAGTTTTGCAAAATAAATTACCTTGATCCCATTTAAGACTTTCTTCAGTAACTTGTTTTTCCTTTTGTTCTCGCCGTTCTAACGCTTCTTGCTTTGCAAGTTCGTCTTCTAATAAAGCTTTTTTAAATAAATACCTGTAGAAAATTGGTATGTGAGAATAACTTCTTAAAACATATTCATAAATATAAATAGAATTACTATATTGTACTTGTAACAAATACCTTTACTTTATTTATATGTTTATAAAGGTAAAAGATAACACAGATGATAAATATCATGTTTATAGTTTCATATTTCAAAAGTAAAGTGAAGTTTCACTGTATTTGAAATATAAACAAGATAAATAAAAAACAAATTACAGTACATGGGGTATGGGATTTCTGATTTAACTTTGTTAATTGTCTTCTCTTGATATGAAACTTAACATATCCAGCACACTATCATCCACTTTTGTGGGCATTACCAAGGTTGCAAGGAAATGAAATAATGCAAAGCATTCATAAATAACTGCTTTAGTATAACAACAAAAAATTTCATTAACAAATTCCTACATTCCAAATATTTGAATAATAAGTCTTTTGTGGTATATAATTTGCAGGTGATACTAACCTTTTCCAAAAAGTTTGATGCTCTACAACTTCAGGAACTAATTTAGCATACTGAGATTTAAGGACTTCTGAGCTGTTAACATGTTTTGCTATCCTATCGTCATTTAACTGATCATCTATAATTTCTAACCAGCAATCATATTGTTTTTTTAAACAATCATCTGGATTCTCCAAAAAAGTAATTGGGTCCTTTTGTAGCTCATAGAGTGCTTTCTGTAAAATAAACATAAAAAATGGGAGTTGAAATTTTTGAAAAGTGACAAGTAAATAAAGAACAATAAATAAATAACAGCAAAAGTGTTCACTGAAGTACTTTTATAAATGAAGTTTACGATTTACCTGGAATTTGTTTAAAGTTACTGTTTCTGAATTTTCCACTATTAACATTTCTGCATCAGAATCATCTGGACTAGGATTTAATACATTGTTTACTTGTCCTAAAAATACATATTGTTACACAAAATACATTTAATAAGTAAAGAGTTAAGAGTTTACCCATAAAAGAACTGAAGCTTCTTTTCATGTTGCTAGCTGTTGATGAAGGGGAATCTAACTGAAAATATAAAAAATAACATAAATTTTGAATTGAATAAGAAGTAAACTAGAAAATATACTTTATAACTCATTACAATTCAATTAAGCAGCTTTATGAGAGCTGTTAAAAGTGAAACAAAAAATTTGGGGTACTCAAGTGAATGTCTCAAAACGAGAATGGAGTAAATTTTTCAAGATATAAATTAGGAAGTCAATATGGAAGTCATGAAAGCTAGATTTTTATTTTGGGTAGGGATTTTTACTTCAGTTTACATATTTAAGTAAGAAAATGATATTTAATGAGTATTAAGACTTACACTAAGTGTTTTCTCGAGAACTGCTCCTGTAGAAGATACTACACTACTAGCTTCATTTTTAACAGCTGTTCCAAACTCTTCTAAATCTTTCTTTACAAATTCTAATACTTCTGAACCCTAAAATAAAAAGATGAAGGTAAGTAAAATAAAGCAGCATCTTAAGTTTCCGTGTCTTTATGAAAGAATCTATTATACCAAATATTTTACTTTTATAAGACAATCTGTTCATTTATGCATTTTTTATTATTTAAAGTAACTAAATACATTGCTTGGATAAAAATTTAAATTAAGGCAATATAACTGCAAAAAAAAACAAAAACATGATTTATATGTGCCTGTTCAAAGTTTTTCAACTCCAAAAACTTGGCAATGGAAATTTTTTTAATGTACAAATATTAGTGATAATTAAAGAAAATTCATATTATATATTTATATTAATTCAAATGATTCACAAAAGTAAAGAAACAGTTTTATGGCATCTGCAACAGTAAACATATAATGTATATTCATCATAAATCCCATACCCTTCCATTTGGTATTTACATAGGTACCTACGCATTCAAGTTTCAACACAATACAAGTATGTACAACTGTAAAATACAACATATTTTACCATAGATAATTTTAAAAACTATTCAAGCATTACGTTGTTAAATAAATATGATCTATATAAATACCTTATTCTTTGCTGCATTTATCCACGAGCCAAACCAGTTGTTATCATTTCTAAAACATAAATAATTGATAATACACAAAAACAAATGGCTGATTAATAAGATGTCGTATACAATACTTACTGCTCAGCCATTATTTATGAAATATTATGTTAACAAATTACACGACAAATTTAGGAAAATGTGTTGATAGCAATTGAGCCTGACAGGTCAAGGAAAATTATTTTTGTTTTTTTGCATCAAACAAACTTTCAACATCCATGACACAAGACGGTTTATTATTAATATGAAGTTGGTAAGCAACTAAAGCGAAGTTGGTAAGCAACTAAGCGATGTTAGTAGCTGTCATAGTACTTCTTCTTCATTTATATTTTGTGTGTAAAGATCTAAGACAAGTAGGCAGGTATTATTATTTTTAAATGAAGAAAATCATATACACAGTTTCACAATAATTTAATAAGATAAAAAGATGAGGTTTCATCCATATCTCCATGCGTATAAAATTTCGGGTCAAGAGGACAAATGCCCTCGAAGTGCCGATAGTCCATTCAGCTAAGGCATTTAAATTAAAATAAAGAGGGCTACAGGCCACAGATAACCTACTTCTACTTAGCTAAGGCTACCTGCTAACTTCAGTTTATTTTCAATTAGCCACCCACCCACAACCCACGGCTGCAATGGATTTGGATTCCGAGAGTACCGCCACATCTTTGGATGACAATACGGAAAATTTTTGTGATAATCCCACACGAGATACCCTCGCCGAGGGTTTGATGGGACTTATTAAACCCACAGTGGATCAGTTAGATGAAAGAGTTCGAGCAACAAGGTAAAACATTATTTAAATACGTATAAAGTGGTTTTCGTGGAGATTGAATGCCGCCCGCTGGAATATTTCGATTAAATTTTTTATTGAGGAATCGGAAAAATAATATATATCTGTTTGTAGAATTTCTCAGCTGGAACTTAAACAATGTATTGAAAGTCTCAGTGAAGAATTGAAATCGATTTCAGAATCCCAACAACAGACCGTTGACTTGGACATTTACGTTAAAAAACTTATCAATGCGAAACAGAGGGTGACAGTACTGACTAATATACTGCAAAATACGCAGGAAAGATTAAACAGAGTACACAGTAACTTGGATAAGGAAGTTTTAAAAAGAAAAGTGGTTATTGAAAACAGTGAAGAACCACAAAACAGTGTATCAAGTTAATATGACTCTCAAAACTCCAATTTATAATTTAGATCAATTTCCTGATGTGTACAAACCTAGTGAAGATACTTTTTTGTTTCTGGATGCACTTGAAAGTGATTATTCATATTTAAAAAAGTTACAACCCAGTATTGTAGCTGAGATTGGGTCGGGAAGTGGTGTAGTTATTAGTGCATTATATCAGCTTTTTCAGTCATCATGCTTATACTTTGCAACTGACATAAATCAGCAATGCAGTTCAGCTACTAAACTAACTAGTACATTGAATAATACACATGTGGAATGTATCACTATGGACCTTTTAACTATTTTTAAGAATAATATATTTGACATAATATTATTTAATCCTCCATATGTAATTACCGAAGAATGTGAGCTCTCTGGAAAAGGTTTAAATCGTTCTTGGGCTGGAGGATGTAATGGTAGGGAAATTACCAATAAATTACTTGAAGCACTACCAAATTTACTTTCTAAAAAAGGAGTTTGTTACATAGTTTTGTTGAAAGAGAATAAACCATTGGAAATAGTGGAGTATATGGATACATTGGGCTTTAAAGGTCAAATGGTTTTTCAAAGAAAAATACCAGGAGAGCATTTGTTTGTTTATAAATTTTTTAGACTTGATATGTGAATCTCTCACTTAGAATCATTGCAATGTTCAAATATGGTATTAAAATTTTTACAAGAATGTTTCTAGTTCAATTATTGACCAAACTAAAACAAATCACGATTTAGATGTCAAGATGTATTAAAAATGGTATTTGTCTGTTCAATTAAATTATTTATCATTAAATTGAATTCAGTGGTAAGGTTCACAATTTTTATGATCTGAAGAAGTCTATTGGCAATAATAATTATATATTGGAATTAGTGATCTGGTTATGGACAAAATTAGAAAAACAGCATAGGACATAATCAGCAATAAATTATAATTAACTGTGTTAAATAAATATCTACTATAAACAAATAAATTATATATATTTACCCATAGAGAAATAATAATTATTATTCCTCTATCCACTTACCCTAAAACCTACTCTGGGTTTTTAAATTAAAATATATATTTTAAGAGGTCTTTCTACTAATGAAACGCCAAACATGATTTTATTTTTAGCCAATAGCAGGTCTACAGGATTATTATTCTATGGTTCAACTGGATACAATTACATTTCATTGGTTATTATATAGGCGGAAGCATAACAAACCACCACATGACAATGTAGCTTTGTGACTGTCAATGCCAAATGTCAAAATTTTTCGTTTCACTTCACTTCGACACTGGGTAATTTTGGGTTTACCTTTTTCGTGGACATTTTCACGGAAATAGGAATGATATTCGTCGAGTGCTGCAAAAAAGTGATAAATACTCTTGATTGACGAAGGACCCACGTGTTTTTGACACACCTGTTTAATCAAAAACTCAAGATTCCACCGAAAAACTTAATCGAACCCAGAGGGTGGCTACCGAAGGTAAGAGGACATTTTTTTTGCTGAATTACATGTCAGAATCTGTCAAGGGTTCTATAGATGGCATTCAATTTAAGTATACAATAAACAGTCTTAATTTCTATTTAATTCTTAGATTTTAATTATGAAACACGTGAATATGGTTACCAAATCCATATGAAACATTCCGATATTGCACGAACGTCCATAAATAACACTGGACATTTTTATTTGTGAGTCATCAATGCTGTTGAATCGACCAATAAAAGTATTTTCAAATACCAACTTCAACAGCTTACACTATTTTTTTGATCACAATTTAGTACTAAACAATAAAAAATCATATAGGTACTTCCAATCATCTACATGATATGCAACAAACAAATAAGAAGTTACCAAATCCAATTACTCAGTTGCTGACGTTATATGTATTTCAAAGTTCATACGTAATCCATATAAAAAAAATCAGTTAACAGTGGTTCATTCCTAAACTAAAGAAAACAGTTTTAATAATATTCAATCACATATAACTTATGAGTATCTAAGTAAACTACTTGAAGCAGTGGAATATTTCAATAGTATGAGTATGATTTCCATAGAAAAAGTCTGAGTAAATATTAAATTTTTTAAGATCTTGAAAAAATGTCAATGAACTGAGAATTAAATTGTGGAATGGATAAGGGAAATCGGAAATCATAGAGACAATAAAATATAATTTAATGTTTTTTCCAACTGCCAACAATCATGATTCAACCATATTGTTTCACATAACCCCTAACTTTCCTTTACCTTGTTTTTAAACTAAGAGAAGCCTTATGTTAATTTAAGTTGGGATTTTTTGCTGCCTAGTGACAACCCATTTCACACAGCTCTTTTGATTATAGATTAGAATTGGAGTGGCTCAATATCTAGCTTTATTCTTTTTATTAGACATATTACCCTGGATACCGCCTCCATTGCATAGCTCTCTGCCCTTGGTTTTTCTTCTCTGAGTAAGTGACATTGCAGCCTTGCTAAGCCTTCATACTCTCAGGCTCTGCGGTTTTAGGGTTGCCAGATTTTAAAATTAGGAAAGCGGGAGGATAATTTACACGCACAATCCGCTGATAAATAACCATGAGCATGTTTGATAGGATGAAGAACGAAAGCACATTCTGCTCGTGCGGTCATATCCATGTCTAAATCGTTTTTTAACAAAAATGTCAATTTTTTTTCCTTGTGAACCTTTCGTCGTATTTTTCTTGTGTTTTTCCGTTTTCATATGTTTAATTATATCGTTTTCTCCGCCGTGATTTATTGTAAATTGTGAGTCGCAAATCGTACATTTAGCTTGAAAAATATCTTTGCCCCTAACAATCCAAGGATAAGTTTTGCTCCATTCATTATTAAATTTTACATTCCATTTAGTTTTTTGAACAGAAGGTTCAACCCCACTAGCCCCAACCTCAACTTTCTCTTGATTTGGCTCAAACTCCGGAAAAGTATGTCCTTGTTTATCTTCATTTAGTTCACAATCATCTTCGTCAACGCTAATTTGCCCAACCCAATCAATCTCATCATCACTTAAATCACTACTATCAGAAAGATACATAATGAACGTCAACAAAATAGTCAAATACCAAGGAGAATAAGAAAATGATGATTTATTGCGTAGCGCAGCAAAACACAGGCAACACTGATCGTGCACTGATTTCTGTTATCATCACTGAGCAGACAAAATAAGCCGAGGGATTGCGGGGCGAGTTTGAGTCAGGGTTGCCGATTGTTTAAAAAATGATAATTATTAAAATTTGAATTACTGTATACTTTATTTGCCGAAATGCGGGAGGTTTGTATATGGGCGCGGGAGGCGGGAGATTTGGTAGAAAAGCGGGAGTCTCCCGCCTAAATCGGGAGGGTTGGCAACCCTATGCGGTTTCATCTGCTTCCTGGCAAAACCTATATAGGCTGTCATCTGCTTGGCCAATTGTGTGCATATGTTTCCTCAGCCTACAGTTCTTTTGATGCAACTGACAACCACATTTCTCAGTTTGTGTTTATTTATTTGAAGATATTCATTGGTTCAATCTTTACAATCATTTTTATGTGTGTTGTTTATTGTTTTATTTTTAAGAAAGTATATTGGGTATATTCCATTCAAGTTAATTGTTACTTTTATTATTTATTCCATTTAATAAACAAAATGTGTAGTTCATGCTTCTTTTTTTTTGTTAAGCTCACTTTAAAGTTCGCAATTCTCCTTGCTATGTATTGCAGCAATACAAATAGAACCAGATTGATTTGGGATAGGACTGACAGGAGCTTAAACTTTTGATCAAGAATATTGCATGTTGCCAGAAGAATTGCAAACTGTTAAGCAGGCTTTAATACTATTAGTTTCCAAGTGAAATCCTACCATTGTTAATATTTTTACATAAAATCTTACATAAGTATATTAGGGATATTAGGGATTTTTCCGACATGAAAACTTATATATTAGTTTTAATAATACTATTAATATTAGTTAATACTATTAGTTTCCAAGTGAAATCCTACCATTGTGAATATTTTTACATAATTCTTACATAAGTATATTAGGGATTTTTCCGACATGAGAACTTCTGTACCTATCCCTTAAATGTTTTCAAAGAATAATTTAAAATTTACAATTGCATTTTCCGTATACTTATTGATCATCAAATTATGAACAAAATTGAAGTTTATGTGTTTTGGCTTGTGGCATAAGTCACTTGGTTGTCAGAGAGACTTAAAACAATATCAATGTAATAAATATTTTATTTAAATGATAAAAACTTTAAAAATAACATAAGGCGAAGTCAGTAAATGATCTCTGAAAGGAATTAAAAAATAATTGAAGTGTTCAAAAAAAGCAAACAACAGAGGAGCTATGTGATATAATAGCAACATATTCAGGTGCCTAGAGAAAACCAAAAAGAAATAATTTCTTATTTCTTGCTCTAATCATTCCACATTTAACAACGACCTGTCAGTGACGTTATTCAGAAACGGTCTACACTATTGTGAAACTTTATCAAAGGTGTATACTGAATCGACAAGAGTCACTAGATTTAAGAATATTCAGCTAACAAAAAGATCACAAATAGTTAGTAGCAAAAGAAGTTTTTTTTTTCTAAGGAGCCGTCCCTTCGCCGGTATCACCTCAGCCTCCTGGGCTTATTGTGGATACTCATAGTGTTCTGACTACAACCTATTCAGCCATTCCGTTCCCTGTATTAGCTCATACAGGTTCTTTGCTGGTTGGTTGTAGAAGTCTTCTGGAGTATACTGAATCGACAAGAGTCACTAGATTTAAGAATATTCAGCTAACAAAAAGATCACAAATAGTTAGTAGCAAAAGAAGTTATGTTGAAGCAATTCTTATATTAAACAGTCTTCCTATTGATCTTATACATATACTAAAAACAAAAGGATAAATAAGTGAAAAAATGAATAACAGAAGTAAACAGAACTGAACAAAAATAAATATGAAAACGAATGTACTCAAAAATGCAAATAATTAAACGCAAACAAATTTGAATTATTAATTTACTTACGAACAGGTAACTGTGATTACTATTAGTTTTTTATACTGGTTAAATAATGATAAATTTTTTCACAATAATGTGGCACTTGGTTACTACCACGGCCAGTAGCGAATTATTATTTGATATTTAGACATGTCTTGAGTCCTAATGGCCACGACAACTGGTTTTCAGCGTTCTACTACATCACTATCATATGAAATGAGTTACCAACAGTGACGGTGTTGCACAAAGCTGTTGATAATGTAGGTCTCCTACTCTCACACTCTGTATCATATAATACATGGTGTGACACATTTAAACTGTGATTTATTAAAAATAAATCTCTTTATTAGGGTGAAACTGGCAGTCGGAGCTATCAGCCGAAGGTAATCGTCGCTACCTTTTGAATTTAGAAACCTCAATTATTTTAAGCAAAAAAAGTTCTATTTTTTTATAAGAATCATTGAAATTTGTTAAAAAAACGTTTGGGGCCCTCCCCCTTAGTGCGGCCCTGTCCATAAATAACAAACAAATAATATTTCTATTACTATTGGGTCAGTTATTAGTGTCAAATTAAAAATGCCAAATAATTAATCTTATGTATTACGCCGAGGTCGAGTCCCGAATTAATCACTTTTTGATTTCGTCATTTGAAAAATTGATTGTTTTCTCTAACAAATAACACATTACTCTGGAGAGTACAATATTTTTATGTAGTACTGTACCTAGTTCGTGATAAGGTAATACATTATCCATTTATAACGATAGTACATAGTTTAAACAATTGATAAGATAAGAAAAATTATTGTTTGGAATTGATAAACGGTCAACACAAATTAAACAATATTTAATAAACAATGATATTACAGAAATGATGAATAAATTTTATAAAAGAAAAGTCAAATTTTAGTGTTGATTATTGAAATTTACCTAAGAAATATTATCATATTATAGTCCGGTCTACAAGTTGAAAAACGTGAAAAATAGAGATGAAGCTCCTAAAAATATGAGCAATAGCTCATTGGATTCGGAATGACCTCTAGAAAAATGTGTTTTCAGGATTTTACTCCACGTAAAAGATTGCAATTGCTATTAACAAAATAAGATGAAAAAAAAGAGGTATTTAGGTTTTTGTTAATAACTCGTAAACTATTAATATTTACGATATTTGGAAAAAAGGTCCTTGAAGAGGAGGAAATTTCCGAAAAAAAAGTTCCAGCTCCCGGAACTCTACCTCTATTATTAATAGTTTAAATTTAACGCTGAAAATGGGGCTCAGCGCAGCGATTACGGATTGGGTACTCTGCCGCTAAACACGGCGTACCACATAAAATTATTTTTTTATAGTAACAAATATGAATTTAAAAATTTAAATAAATTATGGTATCATCCAGATAATTGAAAGAATTTATGCCAGCTGGAAAAAAAATTTTAAATCTATTTTTCAAAAAGTTATGCAATTGTTGATTAACGAATTTTTTTCCTATCCGTTTTCATAAATGACGACATAAAAGTTTAAATAATAAACCTAAACATTTTTGGCTTTTTTATATACAGGGTATACCAATCTTACGACAAACTTCGGTGTATGGGTTATTTTAAGAGATATCAAAAAATATTATCAACAAAAATAGAAGGTGTGCTGAAGGTCCATATTTTGAAATTATATCGAACTATACAGAGTGCTGCATAACTCCGTTACAAACCAAACATATGATTTTTCAAATGGGAACCCCTGTATATTATACGGAATTCGGATTGGTTACATTTTTTTGAAGCTTTTGATATGAGGTTATGCCACGTTATACAGAGTCCTTCAAAAGATATGGACACGTTTATGTGAAAATCGTAGGTAAATCAACGCTCTTTAGTTTGTTGTATGTTGAAAAAAAATGTATTTTGCCAAACAGAGTTTCGTAACATGATGCAATATCTCCGTATCCTATTAAATCTCAATTATATTCTTTCTTGTATACAGGGTGAACGGAAACTCGAACCTGTCATTTTCTTTCTTATTTCAAATGGAACACCCTGTATTTTATACAAAAAAAAGAATCTTGGATTATGTAACTTTAATTTTTGTCGAGAATACCCAAAGTTTATAAAAACAGAGTTATCTGGTAATATTTATTGTAAAATATAACTGCTAACCTATTATGTGAAAGCATTAAACGTTGTATGTAACAAAAAATCCTGATTAATGATAAATTTTAATGAATAATTCATTCTAAACAAAACTAGCTACCAAAATTATAATCCTAACCGTAATATTAAACTGAAGGTTCAAAGTGTTCACCGTTAACATTAATGCAATGCTGTAAGAGGGTGCCCAATTGATTGGCCAGCTCGGTCACCCGATTTAACATAAGTATATTTATTTTTTTCGGGTTTTGTAAGGATTAAGTTTCTAAAATCCCCGGCTATTAGAGATGACATGAAAGAGATAATTAGTGCGGCATTTCGATCTGCTAACGTTGATATGCTGAGAAATGTTAGTCAATCATAATTTGAACTATTCTGCAGCATTGCATTGATGTTAACGGTGAACATTTTGAACCTTTAGTTTAATATTACGGTTGGGATTATACTTTTGGTGGCTAGTTTTGTTTAGAATAAATTGTTCATTAAAAATTATTATTAATTATATTAATTGTATGATTTTTTGTTACATACAACGTTTAATGCTTTCACATAATAGGTCTGTAGTTAAATTTTACAATAAATATTACAAAATAACTGTGTTTATATAAACTTTGGGTATAGGGAATGCTTGACAATAATTAAAGTTACATAATCGAAGACTCTATTTTTGCTATAAAATACAGGGTGTTCCATTTGAATTAAGAAAGAAAATGACAGGTTCGAGTTTCCGTTCACCCTGTATACAAGAAAGAATATAATTGAAATTTAATAGGAAACGGAGATATTGCATCATGTTACAAAACTCTGTTTGGCAAAGTACATTTTTTTCTTCCACGTACAACAAGCTACAGAGCGTTGATTTACCTACGATTTTCACATAAACGTGTCCATATCTTTTGAAGGACTCTGTATAACGTGGCAAAACCTTATATCAAAAGCTTCAAAAAAATGTGACCAATCCGAATTCGGTATAATGTACAGGGGTTCCCATTTGAAAAATAATATGTTTGGTTTGTAACGGAGTTATGCAGCACTCTGTTTAGTTTGATATAATTTCAAAATATGGACCTTCAACAAATCTTCTATTTTTAATGATAATATTTTTTGATATCTCTTAAAATAACCCATATTCCGAAGTTTGTCGTAAGGTTGGTATACCCTGTATATACTTAACAAGATACCGCGATAAAAGTTTATTAAAGTTAATTATTTTGTTATTAATAATTTTTTAAAGTTAACAAAAAATGAAAAGTCCAAGAAATGTTATCGAAAAATTTTTTTCAAACAAATTTTATATTATTGCTGTTTTCGTATCCAACAATGGCATTAAGTATCATTGGAAAAAAAATTTTACATCATTTGTTAAGAAATTGTTTATAAACAAATAGACAAGTTTAATATTTAAAGAAATTTTTTTTACAACATAATAGTAAAAAAAAATTTCTTTAAATATTAACAATTGCAATTTTTTACGTGCAGTAAAATCCTCAAAACACATTTTTCTAGAGGTCATTCCGAATCCAATGAGTTATTGCTCATATTTTTGGGAGCTTTATCTCTATTTTTCACGTTTTCAACATGTAGACTGGACTATTTTCCCCGGTGAGAAGTGATGAGAAATTGTTGATAAATATTGATTTACATATTTACAAAAATTATAAATAATACTGAAATTGGGTTGAATTATTTATTTAATGTAAAAAGAAAATAGATTTACTAGGTATAAATAACTACTTCCAGTACATTAGATATCAACTTTGAGGACATTAATTTTTTTTAGATCTATTCAAGTGATTACCAGAGAAATAAAAATGGCTGAGAATAGAATTGATCCCGAAAAGTCTCAAAACAAAGGCAAATCAATACCAAGCAACAGCCACATAGGTTTTTTTGTAAAAAGTAAAAAGCAACGAACCTTTAATCCGAAAAATAAGGAAACAAATCCTGATAGCAGCAAGGAAGTCGAAACAGAACAGCAGAAAAAACCTTTCGATAAAAAATTGTATCGACTAAAGAAATACAGTAAAAAATATAAACTGCAACAATGGGAAGACAATAGGAAAAAATCAGTTTTAAAAGATTTTTACAAACAAGTTAAAGATGATGATAATAAATTTGATGTTGCAAAAATTTACAATGATCCCAAAAATAAAATATATGATGAAGAATGGGATGATACTACTAAAACGGAAGATACTGTTCCAGTTGCTAATTCTGAAACTGACAAAATTAAAGCAAAACCTTTTAATAAAGCTCGCCATGAGTTTAACCGAATAAAAATGGACAAGGAAAAGAAAAAGGAAGAGTTGTTGAAGAGTAAAACTGAGAAAGAGGAAGCTATAAAACGATATCGAAAGGAAAAAGCATTGAAATATAAAAAGCTTTCGAGGAAAACCAAAAAAGGACAACCTGTTATGAAAGAGAGGATGGAAATGTTGTTGGAAAAAATTCAAAAAATGAATTAATTCAGTATTAATGTAAAAATAACTTTATATAGCTCTTTTTTTTTTTAAATAAATCATACCAGCTGAAAGTAACTTTTTCATAATGATGCAATAATTAATATATTGCTTATATTTTAATTAAGAAATATTATAAATAATATTTTTAAACAGCGAGGTCACGGTTAAAAGTTTGATTTTGTTAATAATATTTAAAATTTCGATATATAAAAATATAAAATAAACAAAAAAGTTCGGGATACACCAATTAGGTAATACCATCACGCCGTATTCAATGAATAGGTCAATGCAGCCGAAGAGGATTATAAACAAATTGTTTACCTTAAAATTTTCTGACCGATTTTTCAATTTTTCATTTCTATTTTAGAAAATGACTTTAATATCAACAGGGTTGTAACTTTGTAACTTTTTTTGTCAAAAACCTTGGTAGATTTTGAGAAATTCCATTTTCTGCTGATAAATATCTTTCAAGTCTCTGCTCATATTTATTTAATATATCATTTTTCCAATCTACGTTCTAATACATTTTTATTTACACTTCTATTCAGGTCAGATGACCTTCTAGATCAAAACTTACGTTCGGCTTTCAACACACTAGGTTTTATTTCATCACTACCCTGAGTGACGAGTAAAGAAGTTTTCGTACGAAAATCATGTTCTCTTGAAATGATTCCCTGTATAAGGAAAAATAGTTATTTGTTTAACTAGGCAGCAAAGTAGTAGATTGACTGCCGAGGTTGAATTCAGCTTTTTCTCCGATTCTTCATAATGATATAGGAGGATATTGTATTTGCAAATTATCTGAGGAAAGAAAAGGTGGCCTATTCGTTCAAAATTGTAGTAATTTTACCATCAATGTTAATAACAACTAAACATATATTTTTAAATTCCCGTTAAAAGTGTTATGTAATAATTGTTAATAAATGTTTACGTCAAATGTTTTATTCCAATTGAGTATAATCACTTTGCTGACTAGGAAGAAAAGTACCCACTTTGCTGCTTAGGCAGGAAAAGTAATACTTTGCTGATTGATATGTGTCAGTAAAATTAATATTTGCTGCCAATCGGAGAAAAACTATTTTTATTTAATTTTTCCAATATTTTAGTAGTTTTCAATTTTTGAATATTTTTTTGAAAACCCCAAAAATGATAAAAAAATGTTTTTTAAACTCCCCGTACAAATTTTCTAATCTACCCCTAAAAATGGAAGTTTGTTTTTGTATTTAATTATTAATTTTAATATTTCTACTCATACTAGTAAATACCATATTACCTATTATTTGGTTACTAAGTAAATTGATCATTACGGATACTGACACGTAATGACTAGCATGTAATAAAAAAGGAAGAACGTGTCGCGGGACACACGGTAGGAACTTTAGTTCCTTTTAAGCAAAACATTTTTGAATCAATAAATAAATACACATATTAATATAAGAATTTATTTTACTCTGGATGAAACTTCATTTAACAAAAATATACAGAATAATTATAAATAAAAATGAAAATCGTATCATTAAGTTGATTGGCGCAATAGTTATTTATGATACAAGTGCGTGAAGTTATACTTTTGTGCACGAGTTGCGAAAATGCCAAAATATATGAAATAATCCGTACAAATTAACAAGAAATACTTAAAACAGAATAAAATGGATATTTAAGGGGACCTCAGATTTTATAAAATTATGTATTAGATCTGACGTTATAGATAAACAATTTGCATATTCCTCGGTTGTCGAGTAGTAAGCAAACCAGACTCTTACGCGGTAGACCCGGGTTCGAATCCCCGTGAAGAAGTTTTTTTTATTGTTAATTTTATTTTTAAATAATTATTCTACTTGATATTAATAACGACAACACAACAGGTAGACGTTTGAAATATTTAGCAGAATATTCATTATTATAGATAATGGTACGGTCCAACTGGCAACATCTACTTATAACAGCATCGTATATTTAAAAAGGGAAACCGTAGCATTATACAAATTGGACATTCAAGAACTGTACGTTTACCACAAAAAAATTAGTGGAAACATAAAATTGAATTGTAAAATTTTTAATTTGAAGCTATATTACAGTTTATAGAAATTTTTATTTTCTAGATTTTTTCTTAAGTGGGTCGTAGAAAAAATATGCTGTTCGACTCGTGTGGATTGTCCATATCGCACTTGAACGATTGAGCACTCCACCTCGTCCTCGTGTGATATGGCCATCATATCCACACTAATTGCACAAACTACTATTTCTATCAAAATATGCCCTTTTACATTTAAAAACAAGCTGCCAAATGTCAAATCAATTTATCCATCCATTTTAAAGTTATCGAATTAAAACATTCAAGTTTTCAAAATTTCAACACCCTGTATTTCGAAAAGTAAATGTGCTAGACCCCTTAATCCTTATATCATTTTGTTCAATTTTACGAGAGGAATCTACATGCAAACGTTGAAATTACCCTTAACGTTCGAGATGCTTACACCATTTTTTGCGCGATCGTATTGAAATAAATTCCGAATAAAATAATTTAAATTTCTTCGAAATGAACGAAATGTCAAAAGTGACATTTATACTTCTCGATCAGTTAAAAAGATATTTTGCATTTTGGTGAAATTGTTTTTATGCTATTTATTACTTTTCAACGTCTGAACGGTAAGTAAATCACTTACCGACGTGTTAAACTTAGAAACCGGTTAACATAACCTACCGTCCTGACAACCGATGCTGTAAATAAACAAAAAAAATCAATCGCGCAAAAAGAATTATGGAAATTATAGTAAAAATTTATCCGAACAAATTAAAGTAGATCACCAGCACTGCGAATACCAGCTTTGCATAGAATTTTAATGTAGCATCGGTGATTCAGTAGTAGAATGCTCGCCAACCACGCGGGCGGCCCGGGTTCGATTCCTGGCCGAAGCATGAATCGCTGCTTCGTAAATGAGAGAGAGACTCAGGAGAGAGCACACGCACGAAAGTAAGGCACATAACGAAGCAACGTAACGGTCAGATCTATAAAATATATAAAAAGAAATAAAAACACAAAAAAATATTGTGGTTTAATTTCCCAACAAATAACAAAAAAAAAATTGATACACCACAAGGAACATAGAGAAGAAATGATCTAGTTTGACAAGATAAGCAGGCAATCTCCATAATTATTCTATTCTAAAATATTTTATTCATGTCCGCATTTTTAAATTTATATAATTTAGCATAACCCACAGTTTTTTTTAATGACTTGATAAAATTATACAATTTCCAATTTTGGAAGTTCAAAAGTTATCAAAATAATGTTGTAAGGCAATGATAGAAAAAATAGAGATTATATTATGCTAAGTTTGTTGATTCATTTACTTTATAAAATATCTAAAGGTTAATATAAAATCAACTTGGATTGGCGGTATATATCAACTGCGTAATTTTTGGTTCTGAATATCTAACTCTAAACAATGAATATGCAAAATGTGAAGTTTTTTTGTCATTGGTAACGGGTTGTGAAATTTTTTCCCCTCAATTCTACGGGGCTGACTACAATAATTCATCTTGTTTTTTTTCTATAGAATCCAAATAAGTGAAAAACAATCAACATTCTTCTACAAATGCCGCTTAAGTCCATTTTCCACGGTGCGAGTTTACGCTGCAACTCGAAAAAGCTGCATGCAACTTGGCGTTTTTTTTTTCGTTGGGCGCGTCGGTCGCATGAATTAGAATTTGAGAAGTCGCTGCGACTTGGTAACTTTTCTGGTGGATTCTCTCGCACCAACCCAAAATTTCTATTGGCTGCTCCGCTCTGTCAATAAGTTGGCAACACGTTACGTTTCCCCTATGCCTGAATGAGTCGCAGCAACAAACTATCGATATGCTTATTGTACTTTTTCTCTCAGCGATTTGTCCCAGCAACAAGTCGCTGCGATTTGACGCAGCGTGGAAAATGAACTTTATATCGATGTCGATCTTCCGGCAGACCAAATATTGGTTGTAAGATTTTTTCAATCGAACCAACACATATGTTGTCATATCGTATTATTTAAAAGTGTATGTATGTAAAAGATCTATTGAGCCCACTTACTCCTGCTCAGTTGCTGAGGAACGTCTCGGATACTACTAGTTCCTTTAGTCCTATTTCCCAGAGCAATTTTCCTCGTAACTTAGAAAATAGATATTGAGATAGAATCTTCAATCACCCTCACCTAGCGAGAGTAAATACCACTGAAATAAAACGGGGATATAGGGGCATATTCTGCAACACTTTCTCCAAGATTTAGAGGAATCCCTGTAAAATAGCCTGTTAAAACTATGATTCTTTAAAGGGTGTGCATTTAAATAATAACGGTAACAAAAATTGCGCATGTATATGTTGCTGGTAAAGCTTTGATTGAGGAATTAATTTCAAACCAAGGAAAATAAGAAAAAAAGGTAGAACGTGTCGCGGGACACACGGTACCTTGCAAAAATTATGTAATACAATAGATAAACGATTTGCATATTCTTTGGTGGTCGAGTAGTAAGCATACCAGGCTCTCACGCGGTAGACCCGGATTCGATTCCCCGTGAAGAAGTTTTTTTTATTGTTAATTTTATTTTTAAATAATTATTCTGCTTGATATTAATAACGACAACAGGTAGACTTTGAAATACACATAGATTCAAAAGTTTTGCATCACGCTAAATCTCCAAAAAAAAAAAAGTGTTCATTATAAATGGATCAGAGATTAATCAAATAATAATTAGTTTCAATAAAAAAAAACGTGTATATTTGTCAAAAAATTTTATTATCCAATAATAAACTTGCTTTAAACATAAAAAGTATTCTTAGAAATTAAATAAATTAAATACAAATTGATTCTTTTTAAAGAAAAGGTTAAGTAAGAACCTGCATGAAAACTTTTAATAAAGAGTATTTCCACCTCTAGAATTTATGCAAGCTTGAAGTCGCCTGCCCATGCTATTTACCAAATTATTGATATTATGTTGAGGAATATTTCGCCATTCTTCTTGGGCCGCATGAACAAGCTCTTGTACACTCCTGGGTGGATTTCTGCGTGCTGCCACTGCCCTGGCAAGCATGTCCCAAGCATGTTCTATGGGATTCATGTCAGGAGATAGGGCAGGCCAGTTCAAACGATTAATCCCTTCAGTTTCAAGATACTCATTTACAGCTCTGGTCCGATGAAGTCGGGCGTTATCGTCCATAAAAACGAAGGAATTGCCAACAGCTGCGCGCCATAGTCTCACGTGAGAATGTAGAATCTCTCTGAGATACCTATCACCAGTCATCGTTCCCTCTTCATGAATTAATTCTGTGCGATCATTTAACATGTTACCAGCCCAAAACATAGCACTTCATCCTCTGAAGGGCGGCACGGGGCGAGCATGGGCAAGCTAAGCAACTCTCGTTGGATCCCGCCACACACGTATTCGATGGCTATCTAGTACCAAACAAATCCTTGTCTCGTCGACAAAAAACACCGAATTCCAAAATTCTTCAGGCAAGGCCGCGTGTTCTTGAGCCCACTGTAGTCGGCGAACTCTGTGCTCCGGTTGTAGTCAGGGCACTCTTATTGGTCGGCGACACCTCAAACCTGTCGCAAGTATTCGTCTTCGTAATGTAGAGATCGATACTTGAACTCCCAACGCATGTCTTATATCTCTTTGGAGTGCTGGTATTTTCATGGTCGGGTTTCTTCGGATAGTCAAGTGGATATAGTGGTTCTGCCGCTGATTAGTAACACGCCTTCTACCGCTTCTAGGTCTATCACGAAGAGAATTGGTCTGGAGATACCGGTTCCATACACGAGACACATCACTTTGCCAAACGTCATTTCTGTTTGCCACGAACCTTTGAGAATGAATGACCTTCTTCAACTAAAGCCAGTATTCTTGGACGGTCAATCTCACTTATGACTTGACGATTCATGTTTGCACTTAAAATCGTAAAAATCAAATGCCTTGAATGTTAAAATGATCGCACTAAAAATGTTATCTTACAAAAAAAGCTGTAAACATCTGTATATTGCAAAAAATATGGAACATATTCAAATGGTAAACATTGATAAACAAGCCAACAAAAAATTGTTAGCGCAAAAAAATTCCTTCGCATCCGAAGAAGGTGATGCAAAACTTTTGAATCTATGTGTATTTAGCAAAATATTCATTATTATAGATAATGGTACGGTACCCTTCATGAGAGAATCCGACTGGCAACATCTACTTATAACAGCATCGTATATTTGAAAAGGGAAACCGTAGCATTATACAAATTGGACATTCAAGAACTGTACGTTTACCACACAAAAATTAGTGGAAACATAAAATTGAATTGTTAAATTTTCAATTTGAAGTTATATTACAGTTTATAGAAATTTTTATTTTCTAGATTTTTTTCTAAGTGGGTCGTAGGAAAAATATGCTGTTCGACTCGTGTGGATTGTCCATATCGTACTTGTACGATTGAGCACTCCGCCTACGGCTTTGTGCGATATGGACATCATATCCACACTAGTTGCACAAACTACTATTTTACTCTTTTACATTTAAAAACAACCTGCCAAATGTCAAATCAATTTATCCATCCATTTTAAAGTTATCGAATTAAAACTTTCAAGTTTTCAAAATTTCAACACCCTGTATTTCGAAAAGTAAATGTGCTAGACCCCTTAATCCCCATGTCATTTTGACAACCGATGCTGTAAATAAACAAAAAAGATCAATCGCGCAAAAAAATTATGGAGATAATAGTAAAAATTTATCCGAACAAATTCAAGTAGATCACCAGCACTGCGAATACCAGCTTTGCATAGAATTTTAATATAGCTTCGGTGGTTCAGTGGTAGAATGTTCGCCTTCCACACGGGCGGCCCGGGTTCGATTCCCGGCCGAAGCATATGAATCGCTGCTTCGTAAACGAGAGTGCGACTCAGGAGAGAGCACACGCACGCAAGCAAGGCACATAACGAAGCAACGTAACACAACGTAACGGTCAGATCTTTTGCGTCGCTACCCCCGGTCTCTCAAACATAACCTGACGTAAAGAACTAAAGTTCCAATAATTGATAATTAATTAATTAATTTCACCAATGACTAGAAGCGTATGCAAGAACCCAAAAACAGTTCACGCAAGTTAGTTCTTTTTTATTGAATTTTGTCTCTAACTTAGCTAATAAATGTCTAAAAGCTCCTTAAGCACTGCTGCCTGATACTCAACTTTAAATTTCAAAGAAACTCTTTAAATTAAATAATTTTCAACTGTTCTTAAAATGAATAATAATTACAGTATAGCATTTCGACTTAAAATTGCAATAGGCCCGTTAAAAATTCGATTTTAAAATGCGTCTAAATTTTAAAGAATTAGTTAAATAATAGACGCCATAATATTTTATTAGGCATTTAATTACCGTTCAAATGATGGTGAGTTTGTCAATATCGATAACGCGTAACAAAATTTATAACAGCTTTCCCACTCACCCCTGATAATTTTATTTGAAAGAAATCGTTCTCCCATTTCAACATTTTTTTAATAATTTGCATAAGTACGTTACTGGAACTAAGTAGGTTGGGTGGGGATGTCCGATATATATTTTCGATAGCCGTCATTGTTTGTTACTTAAATTAAAACTACTAAGTAGTTTGTTTGTGCAGTAGATTTTCTACTGTTAGTATTTTATTCGTACACCAGTGGTTTAAAAGTACCCGCTGGTGATTTAAAAATTGCATAAAAGACATTTTCATGTGTTCATGTGCTAAGGAAATAGTTCAGGCTGCCCGTATTTTCCAGGTAATATATTTATTTTTAATAAAAATTATGTAAATAAGCAGAATAACTGGAAAATTGAAAATTATTGATACTATTTTTTCGAAAAAATATTACTTGGTTTCCTTTCTTTATTACCCCATCATTGGCAACTATAATTTTCAAGAGTTCATATAAAAAAAACAGTTTTTGTGATTTAAAAACCCCTTTTTAACCCTTTTGTAGTGAATGCAATAAAAATCGTGTACCAAAACCCGCATATAAGAAGACCGTAACTTTAACGTTGTCAAACTTATTCTTTTTTGTTAAAATATGTATATTTTTTATTTTCAGGGTCGTAATTTGGACGAAGCTAGCCCAGATACTAGCAGCATTCTTCTACCATACAACTGGAAAATCTTCCTAAACGGTGAACCGCCTTGGCTGTGCTAGCAACCATATAGGAGATAACAAGTCACATTTACACCAATAAAACTGTGTAAATCTGAGCACAGGCTGCCTCGTAAGTACTACTGTTAGGTTTTTTGAAAAACATTATTCACCGTTACACTCATTCATACATAAAAATCCTGTGTCCATATTAACGAAACTCACATAATCCCACTAGAAATGTGGTCACTTTAGGATAGTCCAATGACCACCGAATAACTTACTGCTGAAGCTATTTATGAATATTTGGAATAAACATTTCCACAATTAGAGGGATTGACACAAAAACAGTACACTTTCCAGATAATTACCAAGGATCATCTATTAAACATTCCTATAAGTGACACATATCCCCTTTGTAGATCATATGAATAAGATAAAACATGTTCTATTCATTAACATACAAAATATTTCGGTTTCAAATATATTAACAGTACTTATTCGATAATCATTATTTTAGTTGAATAAAAATACATTTCTTATCAACATTCTCCTTGTAGCAAACACGTTTTTTGTAAGCAGCTGTTATACATCCATAGCAGTTTTTTTTGGATCAACTAAAATGTTCCTGCTTCGATAGTATCTATGCGTGATATGATCAGAGTTCACGTACAGACTCTTTTATCAATCTTCAGCAAATAATTTAGTTCAAGCTCGATAACCTTAACCTCACTCCTATCGCATCCCAAAGATATTATTTGTCTAAGTAACAATCTATATATTTGGAAAATATCCAGTTTTAAGAAAAATAACATCAGAACATGAGGGTTGGTGCAATAAGAATATCAATCAGAATGCTCCCAATCGGTCCAAAGTTGGTTTTAAAGATCTGCAGATATATCCACAAAGTATTGGGATTTACCACCATCCTCTTGGATCCTTTAACTTCCGTGGTTTCTTTTAGATTTAACAGTCTGTTTGTTTAAAATGGCTCTCGGAATACTTTAATACATATTCTCTTACACTAAACTCGTAATCTCGTGATCACTTCATTTAATTCATTCTCATCATATGACTTTAGATGTTTATATGCAATATTAGTATACTCCTATTATGTCTGGAAAGGTGGAGATGTACATCTACTAGTGGATAGCTAAATAAAAACATTTAAAATAATATTGAGTAATAATGACCAATAATTATGTTTATTGACTAAAACTTTTTTTCTATTTTCAGCTTGCTTATTTCACCGAAAATATTTTATTGTATTTAACAAAGAAATCTCATTAAAAAAAATTAAAAATGAAAATTCCAACTGCAAATGAACGTATCCATATTTTGGATGGTCAATCCAATGTATGGTCTATTATCAGGGAAATAGTCAGCAACAAAAACCAAGAAGATGCTTTTTATGTTATGGATGTCGGAGAAATCGTCAGAAAACACCAGGAATGGTGTGAAAGATTACCTCGAGTAGTACCGCACTATGGTAAATATATTTTTAGTTAAATCAATCAATACATTCCGTCGGTACAGCTTATTGGTTATTATGTTAACCTCGCCAAAGGGCAGAGCGTTTAAATTCAATAAATGGGTATAGGGAAATAAAAATATATAAAATTTGCTTCTGTTAATTTTTAATTTGTTGCTTATGTAATACTTGTATTGTCTGCAATCTTTCTGACACATAATGATATTTGGAAGCAGTAAGGAGAAGGCAACTAAAGATATATTGCCAGTAAAATCAGAAGCCCAGTACAGATAGTATGGAAGGTTTAAAGATTGGTATTGGGGAATACTCTGTATACTTTGCCAAAAAAATCCCAAAAATTGGCGTATTGAGCCTATATTCAAATCTTGACCTGTAAAACACTACTTACTCCTTCTAATAACGTAAATCACTATTCATTCAATTTTTATTTTATCGAGGGTACCACAAGACCTTTGTCCGAGTGTCTGTAGTTCATCTAGACCTATGTCAAGTTTAATGCAAATTTAATTTTTTTCCAGCCGTCAAATGCAATGACAGTCTTTCAGTTTTGGAAACTCTTAACTCATTGGGTGTTAATTTCGACTGTGCTTCAAAAGGCGAAATCAACAAAGTGCTCGACTTGAACGTCGATCCGGAAAGAATCATCTTCGCAAATCCCGCTAAACCGGCAAGTCACATCAGACATGCCGCTGCTACCGGAGTATCCACCATGACGTTCGACAACGAAACTGAATTGTATAAAATCAAGAATTTGTATCCCGATGCAAAGTAAGTAAAGTCAATCGTTCATCGAACTCCTATTTCTCACCCATATTTGAAGTTATTAAATTGTATTGCTTTTGCAGACTGGTAATACGCATTCGCTGCGACGCCACCGACGTCCAATGTCAACTTGGGAATAAATTTGGTTGCGACGTTGTATCCGAAGCACCGGAACTTCTTCGTATCGCTAAATCATTGAATTTGAACGTTGTAGGCGTTAGTTTCCATGTAGGTTCAGGTTGTCGCGAACCTCCAGTTTTCCGTAGAGCTATCTCAGCAGCAAGAGAAATCTTCGACTACGCCGAAACTTTGGGTTACAACTTTTACTTGCTGGATATCGGTGGTGGATACCCCGGAGGAAGAGGATCTTCTATTGACAAGGTAACGTTTATTTTAGCGTTTCATTGAAAGGTGATACAATGTATGGTACCGTTACTTTTTCAGTCACGTAACTAGTATCCTTTTATACTCAATTTTCTTATGTTGGCATCTTGATGAACCATCTACTCGTAGATCGTAGGTCTTGTCGTGATGCCACTTGTATTATTATAGTTTCCTGACAAAACTTTAATTGATTATTTGCTTACGATTTAAAATGCTTCTTTTCACATTCACTTACCTTTTAAACAATATACAACACTAATTGATGTTGACTCCAGCAAAGTTTTCTCCTTGGCTAATAAAGTTCTTATTCTAACATTTATTTTAGGCCAGTAGGTATGGGTCATTTTAGACCAAAAGAACAAGTAATTAGCAATACGGCTGATTTTTTCTTTATAAGTGCCTTAAAGTATGTAGATTAATATAAAAAAAGTTTACCAGTCTATCGCTTTTCCAAATTGTGAAAAAAATAATAAAAAACTTTTTTTTTCGAAATTCTTCAATATTTTGAGCTGGGAGGAAAGTAGAGAAAAATAAAAAATACCACCTTGTAGGGAAAGTGTTTTGTAATAAAAAAGGTTACTCGCGTTTTTTGCGTCTGATCAATGGTTTGTCCGGAAAAAGTTCGGTAAACTAAGTATGTGTTCCGCATCCGCGCGACTCTGCTGAATCGCGGAAAAAAATATAAATATTTAATCAGAATTATTTTTAAATCTTTGGTAAAAGTTAGGTTGTATATAATAAATATATTAATCATCTTTTATACCTTTTCACTATATACATTTTGTTCGTTGAATATTAATCTTTATATTACAGGAGTATCAAATTTTATTTTGAAAAAATGAAGAAGATTCCCACCCGAATCTATAAAAATTGCTATTTTCGCTTAGAATATAAAAAATTATTGAATCCAAAAATGTATGTGAATTAATTAATTTTGTAATTATATATTCTTGATCTTAGAAGTTTTCCCAACATTTCTACGCAAACCCTATCAAAATTATTCTAGTTTTATTGAAGTTACAGTACTTAATATATATATTTTCTTGTAAATCCAATATTCTTGAAATTTACAAGATAATGAATGTGTCGTATTTCGTAATTCAGAAAAATTAATTATCCGTAAATTTTATTTATGGAACAAACTTCCCAAATAATAGTTTCCATCTTTCGAAAAATTGTTGCAATGCCACCATATTATATAATATATTTTTTATTGAGATACAGTGGAGCCCCGGTAATCCGACAAACAGTTTGCAGGGCAGTGTCCGGATTATTGAGTACTGCCTTAGACCCCCTATAGTCCGAATTTTTTTACAAAAGAGTACCTTGTAATCCGACAGATCCAATGATAAGATTCTACATGTTATATATATGTATGTACTCTGAAGTATAAATTATACTTCATTATGTATGTCAAGACCATGTCGGATTACAGGGGGTGCCGGATAAGCCAGGGGCCGGATTTTCGGGACTCCACTGTACTTGGTTTTTGATCAGAATATAATATTTATATTATATATGAGTAATTTGCTAAAAATGATTATGTGCTATGACAAAAAAATACCATCTTGAAGCTGACACTTCCCTCTTCAAAACGCCCTATTACGATTATTCATATATTACATTATAACTACAACAGTTTATAATGTACTCCGCCGCGCTTCAGAAAATAGAGACGCGCGGATGCGGAACACATATTTAGTTTACCGAATTTTTTCCGGACAAACCATTGCTCGGACGGAAGAAAAACAAGATACCTTTTTTGTTGCAAAACACTCCCCCTTCACGGTGGTATTTTTTATTTTTCTCTACCTTCCTCCCAGCACGAAATATTGAAGAATTTTGAAAAAATAGTTTTTTGATTTTTTTTTCAATTTCGGAAATCGATAGACTGGTAAACTTTTTTTTATATTAATCTACATACTTTGAGGTACTTATGAAAAAAATGCCGTATTGCTAATTAAGTACTTGTAGTTGTTACCCCTATCGTCTGGCCTATTTATTATTATTTATTCTGAGATTTGTGCCAACAGTTTTTAGCTCGATTTTTTCTAATAGTGTTTAATTTGTCAGTAAAATGAAACGTTTTAATTTTTTTTTTCAAATTATACCTACGAATAACTACTACCTTTTGTAGAATGAAAAAGTTAATTTTTTTATTTTCTGTTGTTACAGATAGCCGAGATTGTGAACCTCGCTTTGAACGATCTTTTCCCTGATCCTTCAATTCATGTAATAGCCGAACCAGGACGTTTTTATGTCAGCTCCGCTTATACTTTGGTTTGTAACGTCCATTCCATCAGGAATGTCAGCAACACCGATCCAGAAACGGGCAACAACGTTATGCATCGCATGTACTACATCAATGATGGCGTATATGGTAGTTTCAACTGCATTTTATACGATCACCAGGTAATTTTTTTATTTAACAATATTTGGGAGGTGAAAATATAAGGATCAGTACTAGGGTTCCGCTATTTATATTTCTAAACGCATCAAATTTGTTT